>JAPYYW010000677.1:0-52731 GCA_030522545.1 Cremastinae sp. A BG-2022a
AAAAAAAATTTTTTTTTCGATTTTAAGAGCCTATTCGATCGGAAATTTCCTGTAGATAACGAAAATGTTAATTATTTGGGGCGATAATGAAGAATTCATTCTAAACAATCCAAAAAAAACCGGATTTTGGATAAGTGTTCTTATTGCCGCAAGGGCGCGAAGCGCCCGAGCCACTATAATCTGCTAGTTGTGTATAAAAAATGCGATCGATCGTTCAGTAGCGCATATAAGAGACATCAGGATAACAAAAATGTTGGATTGTTCAGGTGTTTATTATTGTGATCGCTCTTGATATTTCGTCAACTTGTGCGTCCAGCCACAATATATAATAATAAGAGACATTTTATTCTCGTGGTAACAAGCTTCGAATGAATTTGATTTCCTTGAGATTAAAAATGAGGAATATTTGGAGTGAAAAATTATAGGAGAAGCGAATAAAATGTGATGCGAAGTGGCTAGCGAAAAATGAAGAATGCAAGTACTCGGGAGGAAATAAAGCGCGAGATGAGAGTTCCGTGGCGGAATAACCGGGGGAGAGGAGTACGTAGGACAAAAGAAGCGTCGGTGAAGCCAGGGGCACACGAGCCGAGGAAAATAAGCGGAAGGCGGAGAAGGAAGGGAATGAAGGCGAGGAAACGCAGAAGAAGAGAAGCCGGGAATAGCGTTTGCCCTAGTCGGGAAGGTAGTTGCGGCGGAATTGCGAAACGAAACAAAAAAGTCCGTCCAACTCCTTTCCGTCTCGGTTATGCGCAGCTGCTGCTCGCCGACTCAAACCGAAGCGCACACACATTCGCACGTCCACAACCCCGATGGTCTTCCCGACGTTTCGTCTTGCTCGTATATTTTCGTGTCATAAAACCAAAAAAGAGCAAGCGCACCTAAAAATTGGAGGAAAAGTTTACGTGCGCCCGGATCGCTCCGCACCGTATCGAGGTACGGCGCCGCGAGATCCCTCTTCATCCCCTCTATGTATTTTTCTAACATCGTTTACCCCGCTGTTTCAAGATTCAGAAGAAGAGAAAAAAAAAATACGTGAAAAATGGCCAGCCTTCTGTATTTTTATATTTTTTTCAAAAGACTCCGTGAAGAATGGCGGATCCAGCGACCTACTTTCGCTCCCTGTGTGTAAAAGTCCGTGAAAATGTAAAGCGTCGGAAAAAAATGTGCGGAGAGCCGAAAAAAAGTTTTCATCGGCCCGTAGCGATCGGGAAAAAATTGCGAATTAATGCCGGAGTGTTTGTTCGCGTCAAATGTTTGTGGCCGGGCGTTGAATCAATGGGGAAAAAGGAGGCAAAGGGTGTCGGCGAATTATCGACGCGCTGCACACAAGTACTTTTTCAGTCACCGGTCTCTTATAGTTCACCCTCCGTTTTATTTCACGCGAGTGAAATATGTATTGCGAGAACAAAGCTCGTTTGCAGTACATTCGAGCCAGATCGCGTTTCCGCGTTGTTAAAATCCGCGAGAGGCAAGAAAATTGGAAAGCTAAGAGAGAAAGAGAGAGAGAGAGAGAGAGAGAGAGAGAGAGAGAGAGAGAGAGAGAGAGAGAGAGGAGGGGGGGAGAGTGCGAGAGAAAAGGAGATTTATTTATCGACAAAGTTTTCAAATAAAATTTGTAGCCTCGTTCCAGAGACGATGAGAGAAAGGACGAGCGACGAATGATACGAACTTTCTTTCCGCTTATTTCTTTTCCAGCGCCCTCTCTATTTTTGTGTCCCGTTCCTCGCATGCTTTTTTCTGTTTTTACAACAATTTTCTGAGAGAAGACGTGTGAGAGACGGAGCAAAACGGGACAGATGTGAGCAACAATGCGGCTTGTCTACGGCAGACTTTGAGCTCAAAAACAACCCCGTTACGGTTAACGAAACTCCGCGCAAACTGCGCTCCCTCCATAGCGATTCTCGTCCCTCCGCTTTAAACAAAGTTATATCTACTTACGGCTAACAGGGAAAAATTCTGGACTTGAAAACAACTGTTTATCTAAACTCTGCTCCCTTTAGCGAGCCGTGTATTAACGCACGAGCTTCATAGAAATTCACTGTGCAAGGATACTAAATTCAAATGATAATAAACCCATGGTTAAACATGTACCGGATGCTTGTTAACTCTTCTTCAGACGCGTGCATATAGACATTTCCGTTAATCAGCGCGTGGCTCTGTCTACATAATCCCAAAATATGTTTATTACGGTAAATAATTTATTTGACGTATGTCTTATATGTATTTTTAAAGAATGAATATATTAATTATTTAACATTTCCTTTTTTCTGATAAATGGGTCTGCGAGACTGATGAGGACAGTTTTCTATGTAATATATAGAAGAAAAAAAATGGAAAAAATTATCACATAAAAGAAATGGTCCGATGATGGATGTGTTCGCAATGTAAAAGCAAAATTATTGATTGGAATTTTTTCCAAGATAATTGATTCAAAATTTGTATTGACATTCTTTGGTGTAGTATATTAGAAGGTATGCCAAATTCGAAGATGCTTCACAACCTAGAAATCGAAATATTTATCGTCAAAAATCATGACTTTAAACATAAGACTTATGAGAGATAGCAAAAATTTCTGATTTTTAAGAATTAATATCTAAATTTCAATAGCAAGCGAATGATATTAAAATTTAGATACAAGGCAAGTAAAATATTAATCTCAAAATACACCAAATTTCATCACAAAATCTTGAATTGCTAAAAATCATCTGATCATCTTAAGGTATGGTTCTATTGATATACAATCAAATCAAAAGTTTTTATCTCAAAATTTATCTCCATTCCATGAGCTTATAAGTTTATTAAGAAAAGTTGTTGCAGATTGTTTCAAGAACAAAATACTCAAAATTCAAGATCATCCAAGGAAACCTGTACTTGTTACGTACGTATATGAAAATCACGAAAAAAAAATCTTGCCAATTTTTTTAATAACTAAAGGAAGCTATGCTATGTAGCTATGTTACATTTTAAAAAGATTCACCATCTGGAATTGAAGAGTTTACGATTGAAATTTGCAATATTTAACACAGGCTCTTATGGAAGAATACGAAAAATAAAAATTTTTAACAATAAAAATATCTCGATTTCTGCGTGGTGAAACCTCTGAAAATTTGATACACATATGCATGTCGTATCAAAAAGAAGGTTATTGGTGCAAATTTTCAATGAATTTCTAAGAAAACGGTAAAACGATAGAACTACCTTAAAGATCTGTGTTTTGGAGGTTCATCAAACAGATATTACCGAAAAAAGATTTCAGATTAACAGATTATTGTAGTATAAGTAAAAACAAAAAAATAAAGATTTTATATTTGTACTTATTAAAAATATTTCATTTAGGTTTAATCCGTATTTAAAAAAAAATTAAAATTGGCTAATTTTTTAAAGGGACTGTCGCGGTTGTAAAGCCTTAATAACTCAAAAACACAAGTTAATTAAAATTCTTTGGGCGATCGAAATGGGTCCCAACGAAAGGGTTAATAGGGGGAAAAAATAAGGATAATTGAAACGCAGTTGAATGGAAAGAGAAGGAAATGAGATCTGCAGGAGCGCTTGATGTCGAAGTCGCGAAAAATCGTAAAGAGGACAAGCGGAATTTCCGATAAGAACTCGAGTCGGCTCTCGAATCAATTTATACAGCTGTGAATGATCGAGCCAATAAATTGCCACGCGAGCCATTCTTTACAGATACTTTTTCCGAGGCGGCTCATTCGATGGCCAGGTGCACGGGTAAAAATGATGATGAAAGAGAGAGAGAGAGAGAGAGAGAGAGAGAGGAAGAAAAAATAAAATGAAAAGAGAAAAAGACGAACGAGAGGTCGAGACGGGGATGGGGATGGGGAATGGACTTCCCAGGCGACGATGACGCTCGAGGAATAACGCATATGGGACGATGCACAACGTTCGTGACGTTTCTCCGGGTAATATGTTTGCTCGTGGTAACTCGGGGAGCCCGGTGGAAACTCGTTTTCCATTTTTCGTCGCGCGCGTAATGAAATATATTTGAAGACTCGGGATAAATTTTCATCGGTCTCTGGCCTCGATGGAAACAAGTCCCGACTCGGTGTATGCGATTTTCCACCCGGAGGTACGAAATTTTAGCGAGAATCCTTTTTATTTCGATTGCTTCTTCCTTTTCTTCTTTTTTTCGAGTTGGGAGACGTACGGCGCGGATGAGAGCTTTCCCATCCCCGCCAATTCCCCTCGTGTCGTTACGTTCTTGCGAGAACTTGGCGCGGAAAGCGGCGCCTGGGACCAAACCCGCTACGATTTATTGTAGCTTTTTGTGCGTTCGACTATCAAAACCGGGCCACGAGAATACACGGACGCACACATACGTTTTTACAACGTACCTGTATTGTCGCGAACTCCGGCACTTGCACACACGCGCGAAGGAAAAATTCCTCGCCCGAAAAATAGCTCGACACTTCGAATCGATACTTTTTTCTGGCCCGCATATTCTCCCGAGATTAAATTTCCTCTCTCTCTCTCCTTTTTTTTATTCTTTCGCTGTAAATTTTATTTTGTCCTGAGATCGCAATTTTTTTCTCGCCTCATAAAATTTCATACTTATATGATTAACATTATCCGCGCTTCGTGGGACAAAAAGCGGCAATCAACTCGTCGCAAACTCATTACGAGTGAAATCGAAACGAATTAAATCTTAACGAGTTATTCGTGAGAAAATAGCGGGACAATAATTACATTTCTAATATAGAGCGAGGTATAATATACAATGAGCGCGCTCTTCCCTTTGAGGCAAAGTTTGAAGAATGGAAGAGCCAATGAATATTCCAGATGAGGACGGTCAATTTTAATATTACTTTGGAGTTATAAGCTTGCGGCAATTTCTGGTTTTCTCCCGAACAGAGAGAAACTTCCGCGGCTTTTCCCAGGGCGACTGCGACATTTTGGTGTACGTAGACGCGAGTCGATGCGCATACGTGCCTAACTATTTATGTACTTCCGGGCTCGTACATCGAAAGTTACATGCTCATTTATAGAGTGTCTCAAAACTGTGGCTCGATAACGGTAAAAACGAATTCTCGAGAAAATTCCGAGACGAAAAGTATTTGAGCGTTTTTCGATACGAGCAAACCCTGGTGAGTTATCGACGAATGTAGCACGGGCCAATCTGTGCTCGCCGCGTGGCGCGATCACGTGACTCGCGGTTTCCAATTGGCTCACGCCAGATTCTTCGATAACTCGCGAGGGTTTGCTCGTATCGAAAAACGCTCAAGCACTTTTCGTCTCGAAATTTTCTCGAGAATTCGTTTTTCTTGTTATCGATGCGCAATTTTTGGACACCCTGTACGAAAAGTAGTCTATGTATACAAGATCCCGTACACACGTAAATTCTCTTGGCACTTGGTTCGTCCCTCGAATATTGCCTCGACCACCGCGATGTTGGAAAACTTTGTGTTCCCGAGAGCGAAGAGAGGAGGACAGGGGGACTAGAGCTAGCACATATCGCAGAAATTGCTGGGACTTGTGTACGAGCCTGATTTCTCGAGTTATGTCGAAACTCCGTCGTTGCACGTGTTTCAGTAACTTTCGTTCTTTCTCTGCCTGGCCTCTACCCAGCCGAGCATTCTCTTATTTCACCCCTTCCCGGACTCCCTTTCATTCTCCCCGAGCTTATCAAGCGTTCCACGACTCTGCAGACCTCTCGCATTTTTCCGTTCCCATTGAATGGCGTTTATCTTAAAATAAGAGAGACGCGGACGAAGGAAGTACCGAGGAACAAAGGGGAATAGCAATTTTATCACCGATACGGATACCCTTATATTCCCTTATCGGATTAATTAATGCCTCTCTCTCTCAAAATCTCCTATAGATAAGAATAAAGCGCGCTCGCGGGATTAACGAAGATTTTTCTAAATTCATTAACGGTTCATCAACGATGAAGTTGGATGGGCAAACGAAGCTTCGAAACAGCGCGCTGGAGTCTAACTTTTCGATTATTAAGAAAAAAAAAATCAAAGTTTCGGTGAATGAAGCTTCATTATTATCGCGTTTGGGGTGCATTCCCGTAAGGTCGCTCGTCTATATATTATTTTAGCTCGCATTATTCACGAAGAAGAGCGAGCTTTCTCAACTACGTGCTCGGCTTATCTTATTCCAAGTTTTCATCGCGCAGCGTACTTTGCGAAGACCCTAAGACAGAGAGAGAGAGAGGGAGCAGAGGACTGACAATGAGAGGAAGGGAGAAGTGAGCTCTCGAGCACGATTCAGGCATGTATGCAGCGTCCGTATACACAAACGGACAGGTAAATACACCGTAATAAGGCGATGAAGCTTTCGGATATATTTTCTAAAAGTTTTCCTATGCCTCGCGCCACGACAAACTCTCAGAACGGAGAGTGTGTTTAAAGCGACGATGAATAATGGCTCGAGAACTCGAGTTTTCGAGAAAAAAACGAAAAGAAAAGCAACGACGTAATCCACTTGTGTATGGAACGAAATATGAGAAAATACAATTTTTGGGATGAGAAGGAAAAACGAAGGAAATAAATGTGAGAAGAGAACATGAGATGCAGCCAAGTTTTCGCAGCGTTTATTCCAACTTGTGTAAAGAACGATTATCCTTGCAGGATTTTGTGCTCGAAGCGTGTCCTCGTTTATTCAAGAAAATATTAGTATATGGTTTTTATCTCGTTCGATCTCTAGGAATGTTTCTGTTTCTATTATTTTTCATAAACAGAGCTAGGGTCAAATTGGTTGACAGCTACAAACATTTTAAAAAATATTTTTCATATGAATTATTTATCCGGGAAAAAAATAGTTATTTCAAAGTTTTAATATTTAAAAAAAATATATAAAATTTTTCCATGCTTTTGTTTATCGTATAGAGTCGTTGATGACCCATTCTTGCGGCAATATTGCGCAGAGTCAGAGTGAAACCAAACTTTGACAATAAATGATAATTTTTGCGATGAAAATGGAAAATATTCAGAAACGAATGACAAACATTTGAAACAAGATTTCTACATTATTTGTATATTTAATGATAAAATGAGATTTATTATTTGATAGAATTTCCGGGAAAATAATTATTGCTAAACGAACTGGTAAAAAGCTTTTAATGAAATTTGTGCACAGATCGATGAAATGATTGTACGGAGTTTTAATTATAAATTTCGTCGATTGAACCTCGGGAAAGTCGATATAATAATCACGTAGCAGTAGCTTAATTCTCGTGTACGTCGAGGCAGGAATTTATCGGGATTTGCGAGAGGACGAAGAATGACAAAATAACGGGAGGAGAAATAAAGAAAGGTGCGGAACGAGAGCTCTTCCTCCCTTATATACCCCCTTTCTCGTTTCGTCCGGGCAATCTCATCTTTCGGTGGATCTTCTCGAGTTTCTTCATTTCGCCAAATCAACACGAGCATCCGAGCATTTTCTCCTGCTTCTCCTTCCAAGATCTCTTTTCTGCCTTTGGGCCGTTACCCCGTCTCCTCTTCTTGGTCTACCGCCCTATCTTTCCCTTCGCTGAATCCACCAGAGCTCTATTAGCGCAGACATTTTCTCTTCCTTTGTCCGCGTCTATCTTCTTGACGCGCCAAAAAACAAGAACCGCCGCTCTCCTTTCTGCCCTCCCTCTTCCTTCTTATTCCTTTGCTTTATCGTCTTTTCTCCTGCTCCTCCCCCCCCCTCTCTCTTTTCTCGTTTTTTTTACTCTCCTTCTCTCGTCTCTTCCCCGTGCAGACCTCCCGGCCTTATTCCACTTCGCTCCCTGTCTACTCCGAATTCCTTTGTCTCTCCGTCCTCTCTCTTCCCTTCTTTTTTCCGTATAAATCGTTTTTTTCGCCTCCGTTTGATGTGCACTTCGGCGTAATTTTACCTTTTTCCACAGAGGAATAAATCTTTGAGAAAAATGGAAGTCCCTGCAGAGAAATGTAAACAGAGTCAAAAACAACATCGTGATTGCGTTTAAAAAGTGTATTGTGAAAGTTATCCCTTGATTTATAAACAAGTCAAGATATCGAAAAGGAAGAATAATGAATCATTTATACTAAGAGTAACGAAATTAATATAAGCAAAGGAATATAAGATGATGATAATAATTTTGTGTCATTTTTTCTGGTACTTCTTGCATCATTTTTTATTTCAAAAAAAATTTATTAATGCCTCTGCTGATTTCATTGTCAGACTACGTACAATTTATTCAAAATTATTTTTGAACGAAGAGCTTAATTCCTGATTCCCATGAATTTTTTTCGCACGACACGTTTATAATAAATTAAATAATATTTTCTTAACATGTCTAGCGAACATTTTATTAACTAATAATATATGTAAAATTTTCAAAAGCTTAACATATGATATTCGATTGTAGGAAATCCTTAAGAATATTTATTTCCGATGATTCTTCGCAGGCGTACAACATCGGGGAGAACATTTTCCTTTCCGCCCGATGAGAAATATGCAGGTGGCTCGGGTTTGCATGTACGGCTTTTGAAACACAACAGGAGTTAGTATTATGAGGAAAGTAGTTAAGAAGTAATCGGATGAAAGCAGACAAGGCAGACAGAGAATTATCCATTCATCCGGAGTACATTGAGAGGGGCGGAGGGAGGGGGGGGGAGAAAGAGGAAAAACGGGGAGGGAGAAAGATGAGCTCTCGCCACGGTGTGACCGCAGGGGAATGAGAAACGAAATGGATGTAGTTAGGGGTGAAAAAGAGAGAAAGAAGGGGTAGATAAAAGAAATCATACACGCGGATGCTGAAATCCTCGGAAATTTCGACTATATATAGAAAAAGCCAATTAGAGTGATGGAACGCAGAAAACGTTCTCCCTGTTCGGGTTCTATCGTTTTCCTTTTTCCGTTTTTCTCTGTCTTCTCTCTCTTCCTATGTATCCTCATTTTTTTGCTCGTATGTATCTCACACAAAAGTCTCCTACATCGTACAATTTCCACTCAGACGTTGCCTCACTGACGTTCTATGTTCGCTGAGGGCTCGTCGGTTGCTAGGATTCGCGATGGATGATCCTCGCCTCGGAACTTTCGCCGAGAGCTCGCAAGTCGTTTCAAAGCTCCAAAATCATTTTTTTGTTCTTTTTCAGATATTTCATCCGGTTTAATTTCATTTTCTGTATTCTGTTATGTAATACCTTTGAGTATACGAATTTGTGACAACAGAGTAGATAAACCGGATAACTGCAATTTCGTCCATTGAACGCACGTATATCTAATTTTTATCTTTTCAAATGTTGAAAAGTAGATAAATTTTTTATTATATAAAGTTTAATTTTATTATTTAACAAATTGGAGTGGCTTATTATTGAGAGAAAATTGCTAGAGTGTTACAAAGTTCTTGAACGATTATATCAACTCAAAAACGGAGTTTAAATCCTTATTCATTAAGTTGGATTGTCAATAATAAGACCTTTCAAGATTTCCATTGGCTTTCAAAATATTTCGTTTTTGTTTTCACGATGATGGTAACCATATTCATTGATAACGTGAACTGACAGTTTATTAAAAATAAACAATTTATTAAAAATGTAAACAGTTTATTAAAAATGAACTGACAGTTCGTGTTACATTGACTGTAACGGAAGTAGAAGAAGCTTTGCATCGCCTATAGCTATATGAAAAGTATATGCAAATGTCAACGGTTTAACCGCTTACGTTTAAGAAGTACCAAAAATCTCCTTTAGAAGGAGATTAAAAAAAAACACGAATACTCGCTATTAGGAATTGTTTCCGCGTTTGTCCTGTATAATTTAATAAAATAAAAAAAAACAATCAACTTTATTCTATTTAACAACAAAGAAGAAACAAAAGTGTGATTGCAACAAAACTTGATCGGCTCCGATGAAGAAATTCTGACGAAAAGTTCCGGATCTCGTGAACCGTGTGCGACGAGTAAAAAAATTTAATTTCCAACCGCTGGTGAAAAAAAAATAGAAGAGAGCGAAGAGCAGGCAGAGAAAATAGTGAAACAATTCCCTCATGGTTCGTTTTTTTTCTTTTTTTTCGCGTGGACCGAGCCGACAAATGATTTGAACGAAATTCGTTCCCGGGTGCCTCTTTGGCCTGTTCTCCGTTTGCTCGTAATTTTTAGTACGGCCTGAAAAATGTTGAAACTGCAACGCGTCCGTATCGCGAGGATATATACAGTCGCGGGTGTATTATACGCAGGGCCCTTTTGTAGCGAATTCAGCGGGCGAGAGCCAGAGGCGAATTGGCCGGGAGAAAAAAAAAGAGTGAGCCGCAAAGCCGATAAACAAATTCGCATACGGCAAGTTTAACGAGCGGAATGGCGACGCGGGACCGGGGGAACCGGCAGCGGAGAAACGCCGGACGTGCTGGTAAATAACGTAGTTGCATTAGCCTCCGCAGTTGACTATACATGCACCGCGGGAGACTAGAAAGCGAGAACTGACCCCCGGCAATGCCCGCCGTTTCGGCACTCGAAGTCTCTCTCTGCTTGCGCCCGTCGCCGCTCTCTCGCTCTCGCCCCGGACATCCACTGGGTTAAGTGTAACACATGGCCCTGTCGTTGAGCACCGATACCCGAGCTCCCGGTTGTCATTTAAATATACACAAAGCGGCTCCGCTAAATAACACTTCAAAATTTGCGCCACTGGTCGCGAAAACAAAAAAAGCCTCTGCTGATGGTAATCCTCCATACCGATAAATTTTCATAGCGCTCGATTCAACGATTTCAATATTCGATGTGGCCAAATCTAATAAGTTGCAGTCCAAATTCCTTTTTGTTTAATTATACAAAATGGTGGTCTTACAACAAGAACCGCTGACATAAAATATGGCATTTTTGCAATCCTTTCGTTAGATCCGAAAACAGAAATCCTAAGGATTTTATTATTCTTGGCATGCATGAACCACTATATATACATTTTACATTTTAAGGGGATAGGCCCTAGAAGCCGAAAGAAAAAGCCTCTGCTAATGGTAATCCTCCATACCGATAGATTTTCATAGCGCTCGATTCAACGATTTCAATATTGGATGCGACTAAATCTACAATAAGTTGCAGTCCAAATTCCTTTTTGTTTAATTATACAAAATGGTGGTCTTACAACGAGAACCGCTGACATAAAAAAATGGCATTTTTGGAATCTTTTCGTTAGATCCGAAAACAGAAATCCTATATAAGAATTTTATGATTCTTGGCATGCATGAACCACTATACATCTTACATTTTAAGGGGATAGGCCCTAGGGGCCGAAAGAAAAAGCCTCTGCTAATGGTAATCCTCCATACCGATACATTTTCAAAGCACTCGATTCAACGATTTCAATATTGGAAGTGACTAAATCTATAATAAGTTGCAGTTCAAATTCCTTTTTGTTTAATTACACAAAATGGTGGCCTTACAACGAAACATTGCCTTATAGACCTCATTTACGCATGTACATACAATAGGCCTCTAAACTCTGCATCGAAAAAAATTGCATTTTTGTTAGATATGAAAACAGAAATCCTAAAGATTTTATGATTCTTGGCAAGCATGAACCACTATACATTTTAAGAGGATATAGAGGCCACTCTAGAGCCCGAATGCATAAGCTAGTTGGACATTTTTTTTCAGAAATATTACAAAATAAATCATGATTGCAAATAAGGGTGTTTATCATACATATCAGTGACCGTATAAAATAATTTTTTTTAAGCAATTAATTTCAAAATGAATAAGTGTACTTAAACTGTTGATCAATACTACAGTTAATAGAAAAAAAAATGACAAATTCGTAACAGAAATGTAAATAAGTTCAAATATTTCCCATTTAATACGAAAACCTCATTTCCATCAGAGGAGATAGTACTTCTATATACTTCGTCGTTAAAATAAATTTTCCCGAGGAAAAAAAGTGAAGCTCTCTTCAAGCAACGAAATACAAGATAAAAATTTTTAATCAACGAAATACAATCGAACGGGATAGGCTCGCGACGATTCAGCGCTAATGGGCAGAGAAGAATGGAATAATTGAATTTGTTGATTCGGATGAAGAAAAAAAAACGGTTCGCTTCTTAATTGGCGGTTCGGGTACTTTCGCTATTTTCTTTTTGCTTTGTATGGTGCATTACGCGGTGGATCGTTAGTGAAGATAACAGAGAGATTAGGTATAGCGTTGCTGATGAGGCGTAAGCCTTAATTGGAAATTGGTTGGCGTTGGCACGATCGCGATTCTCTCGCTCGCAACCCCATCATCAAGCGGGCAGGATTGCCCCGCTGTAACTTCCCCGGCGTCCCGCAATGACGACGACGATGAGGAGGATCGCGACTATGTCCCTTTGGCCCTTTCCGCGACTCGCCCTCTGGCCTCCCCGGCCGATTCCTCAGGAGACCGCAGTAATTCGAGGCGACCGGCTCTACACTCGATATCACTGTACCCGTAGTTACGGATATCGTATGCTCAAAGAGCTGCAAATTGGACTCCGCGCAAACACGTCGCAACGTCCATTATTCCCGATATATACGAAGACCGAGCAACGCGCTCCATTTTTAATTAGAATTTTTTCGGCCGTTCCGAGCTTCCTAAATATTCGCCGCATATCTCATCGCAAAAACGACATTATCCTCTTTGCGGAATAATAGGATAATAATAAATAATTGTTGCTAATTTTTTATCTTTTTAAATATACAATATTTTTCTTTAAAAATAATCTCGTCAATAATTACATTAATAACAGTTAAAATGCAATTGATGGTGTACGCGTTTAAATTGGGAAAGAAATTTAAGAAAAATATATAAAATACAATTTTTGGAATATAAATTCCTTCTAACTCGTGGATTATTCTGCATGTCTGAATTTTCTTTTTTAAATATAATGAGTGTAAGACACGAAATCATATTCTCGCATCTACTGTGTTATAACAAGAGTCTTTTAATTGATATTTTAAATATAGACAACACCTTGAAGAGAGGTAAATGAAAATAGAAAAAAAAGAAGTAAAAACAATAAGTTAACGTGTTAATTTATGGATTGTATGCGAAGAGAGGAACGCTTCGGTGAAAAATGAGGATGTAAGGAGCGAATTTTGGCTGTTTACGAAGTAATTGGATGATCATGGAGGACGTGGTGTACACTCGAGGGAGTGTGAAGAGGATATAGGGGAAATGCCTGAATATATTGACATCGGCGGTGCTGGTTATATTTAATTCATTACGGTCCGGGCGGAAAGTTTTGGCTGGAAGGGCAGCCGGGTACATCGAACATCACTTTGTCTGGAGGCAACAAATTCGGCAATTGGGGTTTCCACCGAGAGGCGTATATACAACAATATAGATCTATTTGCGGAAGTCAACACCATCGGCATCGACAAAACGTCGGGAGCTCTCGCCCTGTGCGCCGGCGTTCCCGGGCACAATGATATCAAAGCAACACCGGTGTCGAGTAGTTTCGTAATTAACGAGCTCTCTGTGCATAATTGCGTCGTCGTGCATCCCGCCCCGGACCGCCCCCTCCCCCCCACCTGGAGAAAGTGGGACAAAACAGAGTGCTCCGCCATTTCACTTTATCCGATCAAATTTTGCCCAGGCTCCTCAGACGATTTTCTCCTCTCCTGCGTGCGCCTTGAATCGTCAACCGACCTCCCGTCTGTTTATTTCAAATTCTCTTACGCTCGTGATCCTCGAGAGAATTTGAAAAATATTTCGCCAAAGTGCTCGCTTCCGAAGAATTTCTTTCTTATTATACTTCGAGAGGGGACTTTCTTTCTTTATTTTTATTGCAACGAGATATTCTGAAAATCTTGAGAATTTTCTACAAAGTTGCTGCACAACCATTCGAATATCGTTAACGAGCTCTTTGCGCCATTATACGCAAAGCAAGAGACTTTTCTCCCATCGCACAATGTTTCCTCTTTCCGCTGCGCCACAGTTATTTCACCGTATAATAGAAAGAAAAAAGAATTATGGCTATGGACCGTGTCGTTGTAAAAAATGTTTCAAGGATAGAGTGTACACCGAGAGAAAAGTGTGGTTGAACTTTTATACCATATATAAAAGTGACTATACTCGTTTATAAGAACTACATATTTATTTTATTTAAATTATCCTCAAGTATCCTTAAAATGTTTCGTAATAATAAATAATATAAAAATATTTATATTTACATGAAAAATAATTAGCTTAGTTATGTAAACTTTGTAATAAAATTTACTGGAGTGATTTCTCACAATGAAGAAAAAAAAATATCTTCGCGAGAATAAAGATCGTTCTCGGGGACCACTGTCGTCTCGATGCTGAAAATCTAATTGAATTTTCGCGAATCTGATTATGTCTGAGGTCGAAAGAACATCTTCTTCGCGGAGTTTCTTCAATCTTTTCCTCCCTTTTTCTCATCCCGCACTTATTCCCGCCTTTCTCCGAATAATTTATCTCATTGGACCTTTTCAACTCGGCCTCGTTTAATTCCGTGTCCGCAATCTTGTCCTCGCTGTTTTGCAGAGCACGGAATATATATATATATTTATCATATCTGAAAACGGTATTCAAGTCTGTAGCCTAGGGATGATGCTTTCATTCAATAAAAAACAGAACGCGTAGAACTTTCGCCACTCTTCCGCATTCTCTTTTTTTTTCATTCTTCTCATTCAGCGAACTTTTCAAATTTTTCCAGACACACGGCGGCGTGACTGTCCAAAGATGCTCGCTCAAAATTGCTTCCTTGTAATAACATCGAAAGCTCAAAGCCCTCTTATAAATGGGGAGTATCCTTCTTGATTTTAGTCTCGGAGAGAAAAAGCTTGCTCTCCGAAAGTTTTTCCCGAGAAAGTAAGGATCGAACGAGAGGGTGGAAAAAAAGAGTCGAGTTTTCACTCGCGAACCAAGTGGAGACTTACGACCACTTTAACAAACAAACTTTTTTCCGCTGACGCGCAAACGGAAAAACGTATTTCAGGATCTTGTATTCATTTCTTTTTTTTCTCAGGGCTCTCACTTTTACTTCGCTAGCATGAAAATTATCGTAAAAATTCTTGAAATATATCGGTGGAAAAAATGCTCGAGTCGCGATAAACTTTCTCTTTTTCATAGTTAAAAATTACGTGGAGGGTGAGAAATATAATTTTTCACAGTCTTAATAGATCGAAATACTTACAACAACTTTTTAAAATATCTTTATAAACTTTATTTCAAATATACAACATTTATCTTTAATCTAACGTACACGCTGTAAAATAATTTTGTAAATAAATGTTCTACTAGATAGTTTTAAAATAAGCATATACGTGTAGACGAGAATACATAGATAATAGGATCAAGAAAATATGTGAGAAGAGTATAGGGAGAAATTTCGATCAGAGTAGGAAACAAGTTTGAGAGAGAAATTTTCCGAAAATCATTCTCTCTTTCCTTGGCTGTCGAACATGACGGATGGATCCACCAACAAAATCGTATATATATAATGTCACAGGGCAAATAGCTAAATTTAATTAATTTGTAAAATAATTATATATAGAATTCTGCGACCACTGCCCAAGGCGAGGAAGGAGCCAGCAAAAATAAATCCAAAGAAAAAAGGCCAGTATATTCTTAAACAATCTCTCTACCTCTCTCTCATAAAAAATATTAATAACCGTTATTCATAACTCCGATTATGTTAAAAATTAAATTTGTGTTTGATTGATGTGTCGAATGATCTAATATCTAATGTGTAATTAAAAATAAAATTTATATGACGACTTGTCAACCCGTTACAGTTTCTAGGACAATCTTTTTCAGTTGAATTTTTTTTTTTGAGTCACCTTGTACGTAAAAAATGCAGCGCTGCATTCAGCGTGCACAAGTTTACATATATATAGGTGTACACGATTTAACGTAAAAGGTTTTTAATTTGATTGAGAGCGAGAGAGGGTGTAAAAATCTCTCGTCGGGAGAGGTGACGCTCTCTAGTTTCTATTACGCTCTCGCCTCCTTTTCCATTTTTCCAACCCTTTTGCGCACTTTATTTTTTTCCTACCGCGAGCTCTCGCTCTCCGGTTGTGCGCTTTGAGCTGACACCAAATGCTGGCTCATTATCAAAAGTAAAGTTATGTAAAATCGAGTGTCAACATCAAAGGAAGCGATGGCGAGCCTCGAATCTTTTCACGCTCCTTTTTTTTATTACCTACCTTATTTCAATTCTCACGCAGCTTTCATGTATAGTAACCTAGATTTCTCAATCAGGACAAACGAAAATTATATGATACTAATTGGAGTTATATGGAAAAAAAATTATTATAATCAGAAAAGGAAAATTCGAGACTCAAAATAAGCCCCGAGAGATGCAATACGTGCCTGAAAAATTACAAAAAGACGGTAATAAAATAACCGGAACTAAAATAACCGGAAATAAAATTTACGGGACATAAAATTACCGGAAAAATCATTGGAAACGTAGGAGCGACGAGAAAAAAAAATTTCACGTAAAAATAGCCAGCACTAAAATCCCAATGATCAAAATCACAAGAAATAAAATCCGTGGCGCACGAAAGTAGCAAAAAATGAGTTGGAGCCATTAAAGGTCCCGAGGGGAAAAAGGCCAAGTAGTAAAACCCGAGTTTGGTCAGACGCGAAATATTTCTCGGTCAAATTTTTTATCCTCGTCTCGACAAATCCATACCGAGGTCGGTTGAACCATTTCGGTATAATAAAAATACTCGGGACGTTGATTTTCCAGTTCAGCAATAAAGTGCTTAAAAAAAATAAACAAAATTAGAAGCACGCTCGATGGATATCCAGTTCCGGTCTGATAATCAGGATCATCGTTCGATTCTAATTAACGACGGAGGTGGATTGCGCCCAGGTACGCGCGTATACCGCGGCCGATCGCCCGGTTGAAACAACAAGCATGGACAAACTTGGCGGAGAATCCGCGGGGCTCTGTGTGGACATTTTGTTCTATACCTGTCGGTAAATTCAAGTGCGGCGATCCTCCTACGCGCTATGGACGCGTTTGTATACGCATGATAAATGACAGCGAGTATAGACAATGCGAGAGAGAGAGAGAGAGAGAGAGAGAGACGAAAATGGCGATATATATATATATATATATATATATATATATATATATATATATATATGGAGAGAAAGAGATAAAGGATCACAGACTAGAGTCTATACCTGTGAATTATTCTCTATAAGCCACTGTCTCGTACTATCAGATGTAATTTATCTCGTTGACCGTGTGCCAACTTGTATACGACCGCTGTGCGCATGTTCCTCCAAATACGCCTATCCGACGATCGTGTACAATTGCAATTAAATATGTAAACTGGATGTGGACAAACGCTCGCCGGGAATAAAATAAATTCCGGACTCCCGCAGTGTTTTGCTTTCCGGGCGCGTCGATTGATGTTACCCATCCTCCATTATTGATATTAAATTGAAATCGCATTTTAAGCCCGCGAAATCTATTTTTGACAGCTTTACGATATTGGACACGTTTTCTCTCTTCATTTTCAGTCTCTCATCCTGGTTTTGTAACACACGTGTATTTCATTTTTAAACAATTTCATTTAACTCATTTATATAATGAAGTTTTCGCTACGCGTATGTATATCTTGAAAATTTGCGGAGACACACCCGTGCAGAAAATGAATTTTTCCTGTCCGAGAGGGTAAACACATCATGAAATTGTAAATGGAAAAAAGTGAGTAAACTCGAAATTTTTTAATTTCGTCACATTCGCGACAGTTATATAACTGTATGAAGAAGCAGCCAGTATTAATATTTTTCGTGCGTCAAAATAAAAGTAACGCGTGTCAAAGGAATTTAATATTCAGTAGAAATTAATGTAAACTCTTAACTTGCAAGAGTCGAGAGTACTCGTTCAACTATCCAACTTGAGGAAACAAATGTGATATACATTGAGTAAATGACCGTGACACGTTTTTATAAATATTTCATTAAACTTGGGAAAGTCTGTGATTGCAGGGACAAAAGTAATTAGAGAGTTTGAATAAGGAAGATTCGTTTGAGTTCCGCGTCTTCGAACGGAATACGTAAAGTCGAGTTGTATTTGGATAGGACGTTACTCAGTGAGCCACAAATCTGCATAGCGACTATTTAAACACAAATTTCAAATGAGAGAGGGTGGAGAGAGCGCAGGGAGGATGAGAATAGGTATATATCGTCGTTACTAAGTGAAAATGCATAACGGGGACACTTGGCCCATCTTCGGTTTGTGATTTCAGTGTAACGCGGCGGTGGGAGTGAAGGCCTTCTTCGACATGATGCACAGCGGACCTCACAAAGTGATGCTTTTCGGTGCAGCGTGCACACAGGTCACCGACCCCATAGCCAAAGCATCGAAGCACTGGCGTCTGACTCAGGTGAGCGATTCTCTTTTTCCACTCGCGCTTTTCTTTCACCACTTATATTTGTCTGACTCTTCACTGCTGATGCGTTCGTATTCCCTGCTCGTCATCACGTCGTCGCTCTTTTCCCCATCCCGCCTCTCGAGAACAAGCCCCGTCGGGTTAATTCTGGCATGAAAATCATTTAAACTCTCATCCGGCCAGTGTCTTCGAAAAAGCCACCTAAATTCGCGCACTCTCGAGCATGAATTTTTTCTCATTTCCACTTTTATCATCCCGCTTAATAGCATTTTAATTCCTCGGGGTGCCCTAGGTTATCGGGGCTCGGCGGGAGAGGTGAATAATGAAAAAGAAAAATAAGTCCGTAAACAAGATTCGTCCCGGACTTTTGCCTCGGGCGATAATCTCGTGTGCGCCACCGAGATTTAATATGCGACAATCCACGTAGAAAAGGCGCACCGAGATGAAGCCTGAGGCGGTGCGCGGATGGAAAAATACGCGAACAACACATAAACGAGAGGCATAAATGAAAAATTGAATCTCTTAAAAGAGACTTTCTTATCGCTTTTATTAACCAATTTACTTGTCGCGGGTTGTAAGCCCGAGAAAAGCGACCATGAAAACGTTCATTAGTGCAAATTGGCTGACGCGGATTTGCCGTCGATTTTATTAAGCTCGGGCTTTATATGTACGCCGGGGTGATGAAAAATGTCGTTTGAATCGTGTGGACGATTTTTTTTTTTTTCGTATTTTCATGTCTTTCGGGAGACCCGCTTTTCTTCTCTCGGTGTGTACATGCATCTTCCATACGCGCGTCTTCTCACTTCGCTGCGAGCCTTTTCCGCCACCAGCAGCGTCTGTGACCGCAAATTCGCTATATATTTACACTCCATCTATATGTTAATTCAACGTCAGCGTTGCGCGGATGCTGGTAGACGAGAATTTTGTCCGTGTGCGCGAGGAAAACGGGAGTTATACGTCGGGAAGAATCCTCGGAGCGAGAACACCCGCTTCCCCTCGAATAACCACCGAACTTTTACACTCGCGATGCATTTTACCTACCCTCGTAATAACGTTGTATCCGAGAGCTTAAGTAAATTTCTTTCCCCACGATATGTTATACCTCGTCGCGACAATTTATTTTCATTTCATTATTCACGAGAAAAAAAAAACGACAGACTGACATGTTTTTTTTACGAAATTATGAATTATACGGTGAATTTTTGGTATATGAAAATGTGTTATGATTTTTAGTTACATATTCTAAAATCGATGAAAAGTTTGCCAATTGAAAATTGAGGTAACAACGACACGAGGTTTCACTCGGTTTAATTAGCTGTTAATTAATTACCTGGTCGAGGCAATAATTATAATGAGTTCGGTAGGTGATAAATCGCTCGATATTGCATTATAAATGCGATGGAGCCTCGATGTACCTGCGGGCAAACGAATGTGGGTATAATATAAATTTCGTAACATTATTATTATTATTATTATTGTTATTGGGGGTGCAATCGAGAGGAAAAGGCCTGATCGGGCGAGTTCTCGTGAAGGGTCGAGCTGTTATACATTATACAAGAGATTCCGCCACGAGGCGCGTTTACCAGATACTTGTTGCTCTTAATCGAGAGCCGAGACGGAAGCAAAAACGCAAAATCGGGAGAGGAGAGCTCCGACGGTTAAAAGATTCGGTAGAAAGCAAATTGAAAGGAAAAAGAAAATGGAGAAAGAGCGCAAAGAAAACGAGAAATGAAATAAGTTAGCGATGAACTGGTATATAAAGTAGTTCAATAGCTGTGTATCGCATAAAAAAGAAGTCACTCCCCTTACTCACGAAGAAGTAAAGCGTTCATAAAAAAGAATAGAAATTTACGAATTCCATAAAATATATATTTATTTTTCTGCTAAACACATTTTTTTTTCTTAAATAGATAATTTTTTGACTATTAAACGATCTTAAGAATGCATATTCCAAGTCAAGTTAAATACATTTTCATATTTTTAAAAATATGTGCTATTTACTGCAATTATAGAAAGTACTAAAATGCAGGCGTTTAATTTTTAAGTATTAACAATTATCACGGCAATTTATTGTATTATGTTTAGTGATATTAAAACTTTAGTACATTTTGTTATGACTGCGGTTAGAAAATTTATAAATGCTCGGTGTATTATTATTTAGAGATTTGGCTAATCTTTTATTATCGTTTTTAAAATGTTGAATTAATATAATAAATAGCTTTTATAAAGGTTTATTTTCATACAAACCAACAGCAGCTTTTATAAAATGAATAAATACTCATTTTTCAATCGCTAATATTTTTATTAAAAAGAATTGGCAAAGGCATGTTTTTTTGTATGGATTTTGAAGCCGGGAGCTTTTTTAATCGTCCGACACAAGAAAAATACATTTCTTTTGCACTGACATTTTTCATAGACATTTATTAAACGAATCGAAAAAATCGAAATCGCTCGAAGGAACTGAAGAAACATTGAAAATCATTATGAATTTTTAGCTGAGCTACGCCGAGACTCATCCGATGTTCACCAGCGATAGCTATCCAAACTTCTTCAGGGTCGTGCCGTCCGAGAACGCCTTCAACGCGCCCAGGGTTGCGCTTCTCATGCACTTCAACTGGACGAGAGTCGGCACGATGTATCAGAATGAACCGAGATACGCTCTCGTAAGTAAAAAGAAAATATTTAATTATTTTTATTTTTCGTACCTATTATACAAACCTAATACAATCTTGTACGAACACACACTGAGAGAAAAGAATGATAAATTTTACTATACAAAAGTGACAACTATACTAATTATTATGGAACTAGTTATATTCTGTTTAGATTCTATCATAAATATAAATATAAATATACTTTATTTTACGATAAATATATATGTATATATTTAGTTATGAAATAATCAGCATAGTTGTCACTTTATGATAAAATCCACTATCGTGATTTCTCTCAGTGCATCGTCGCGACTTCATTCATGGATTTGTCTTGTCTATGATCTGTTGAACCTTTGGGCCAGCAACTTGTCGAATTAATAGAAGTTTTTGTTTTGTTATGATAATGAGTTTTTTTTTTAAACTTGGCAAATATGCTATCCCGAAAAAATTGTTCATTGATTTCTCCTCAACAATTAAATAATCTATAAATGTTCTTATTTTATTTTTTATAATACGAGTACTGTTTTTGACGTCATTTGACAAAAAAAAATTGACATTTTGTCAATCGCTGTACCTACAGGAATTTTCCTCAATTACTCTCACTCATTATGTTGTATATATAAAAGTTTTACTTTCCCTATAATGTGTTTCGCTGGTTTGACACAATATGAAAAAAATATGCTAAAACGATCCTGAAAATAAAAAGCCATCTATCGGAGTCGTAGTTGCGAAAATATAAGAGTAATTTGCAATACGGTTCGACACGGTTGTATACTCGCTCAAATTAAATTATATCGTCGCCGATCAAAACACGCGTAGAGACATTCGAAATTGTGTCCAAAGATTTTTGGTCCCAGCGAGAAGCGTGCGCGATGACAAAGCGAGCTTCGTTAGAAGGGAGGAAGCGTGCGGTCAGGTCTTGACGATTTCAGGTAATAATAACTCGTTTCGGGGACAAAGGAATATAATAAAGCTCATGCACCTGTTTGCAGGAAGGGCACATGGCGCGATTTCGTCTTTGTCTCTCCGTCTCACTCGCGGCCAATTTTCTCTCTCTCTCTCTTGTAAACCTTGCACGATACGTGAGCGCAAATTCGATCTGGCGCAGAGGATCGCGTGTACATTAGGAGCACGTATGCATTCTGCATGCCATTTCTGTCTCCGCTTCGCGCGTCTCTTTCTGTCCGGGAGAGCAAACGTTCCGCGGCAGCTAGGCAACTGGCTGCTTTTGCCGAGGTCTAATGATTAATTTCTCTCCAGAATCCCATCCATGAGGGACGGAACTCCACGTGTACTTTCGGGACGAGCGGGGAGAGAGAATGAGAGAGCGAGATGAAGGGGGATGAAAGCGTGAAAGTTACTTACCCTCGCTCTCTGTCTTTGTCGCCCTGTTTTTGCCTCTCTCTCACACTCACGGTGTACGTCTCACTCTCAGCATCTCTCTCTCTCTCTCTCTCTCTCTCTTGCTCCTCTCTGCACAGTGAAATCCGCGTTCTGGAGCGCGCGGATATTATATTTCCCAACATTCCATGGCGGTAGGCGGAAAGCTCGAGTCTTCGTCTCTCTCTCTCTCTCTCTCTCTCTCTCTCTCTGTCGTTTTCTATATCTTTCTCTCTCTCTCTCTCTCGCCCTCGTAGTTCCCTAGGATAGTTGCCGAGTAAAGGATTGCCCTGTAGGTAACGCGTCGTGCATGTCCGCGTACACAGATATCACGAATATGCGCGGATATACTGAATACACAAGTTCCTGAATGCGCGTTTGTGCCAGATAGAGGTTGAGAGAGAGTGAGTGAGTGAGTGAGGGAGAGAATCCATGCGAGACCAGAATTTTCGACTGAACGCGATTTAGTTTTGGAGCCTCGAGCACTCGCTAAACATCACGAATTTAATCTCGGTGTGCCAACCTCGAGAAATCCTCTCGCGCTCGCCGTCCATCCCCTTTCATCCCGGCCTGCGTGTGCGTCGGAATAAAAAGGTACGGGAGGAAAAAGGCTTCTGGCCAATGTCAATATATCCGAAAAATACGCTTTTTCCCCAATGGCCTTATAAGGTGTGTGCAGATGTATCGGGATTCCCTCTTCTTTGGGACTATACAAATACGTTCGTATTTATATTTTGAATATTAGCATCGACTCTGGCTGGCCATTTTGCAAGAAGATTCGTTCCTCCAAATTTGTGATACAATTTGTATTGCTGACTTTTAAAGATGTTGTGTTCAAAATTGAAAGTGATAAAAAATTTTACATAATATTAAGATAGTACATTCACGAAACGGTTTTTTTAGGAATTTGTTAAAATTTTGCATAAACTGTCATTGATGCTATGTGCATATGTGTATTAAATTTTAAGAAGTTTCTCGGCATAAAATTTGAGATATTCATTATCGAAAATCACATGTTTACTCTCAAACGACTTCGTATGGGAAATTTTTTTTTCGTCAAATTTTTGATTTTTTACTCTCAGCACCCTTATTAGAATCACCGTAACATTTTTAAAACGTTTGCTCTTTATCGCGATTAATTTCGGAAAATAAAAAAGTCTGTCAGACGAAAAATTTTTAGCGAATAGAGTAAATAGTGAATCGTGGTAACTGACTTTTGGGTCACAAATTCTGTGACGACGAGTATCGAGAAATGGGCTGGCGATTGACGTGCAACAAAACAAGTTACCCTGGTATTGTACAATTCCCGTTTCGCGCGTCCAATCCACTTCAAAAGTCGATCTAGAACATTTTTGTAGAATGTTGCGTTCAATGTGCCTGGGGATACAAATTCGTTATGGATAATACCGCGAGTCGAGATCAAAGGACGCCTACCTCGCGAATCATTTTCCAGCGATTGTTGACCGTTCTTAAACAGCATATACCACTCGAAAAGCTTGCTTTTTGGCTTAAACAATCACCACCATACGTGGTTTTCATCAATTCCAATGTTTCCAAATAATTTTTTTTTATTTTAATTAAAATTCTATGTAAACACGTTACTTTATCACGGAAATTGTAACAGGTAAAGTGATGAAAACATTTACTTCAAATAAATACAGCTGATGGTCACTAAATTAATTTACAGCACTACAATTCGAAGTCTGTCAATAAAAACTTATTCTATAAACTTGGCAAATTGTTGTTCCAAAGAATTTTTCAATAATTTTTTCTCAACAATTACACAATCTGTAAGTACTTACCTCGTTTTTGGGACTATATAGTGTTTGATGAATAGCTTTGATATTTTTGCAGAAGGATATAAAATATTCCAATAAAAAAATTGTCAAAATTTTATATAGAAATTTCTCAGCAATTTAACAAAAAGAGCAAAACACTTTTAATCTGAATATATTTTCTTTTACACATCTTTTTTTTCTCCCGTCTCTCAATTGAATTGTCGGAATCGGTGGGCTCGCCCCATTGTGTTTTCCGGAATCCTGATTCAAGGGAGGAACACGAATCGATGCTTCCGGTAACTCAAATCGAACGAAAACAGAGTCTCGCCCGAGAAATTATTCTTCACGAAAGCATTTGCATACTCTGACATTTCTCTGGAAATTTCTCTTCTTTCTGAATTTCACGAACTCGTGTGTTTTCCCAACTTCCCAGGTCGTTTTCCTCCATCTCAGCCTCCGGTATAATGTTAGAAAAGCAAAAGAAAAAGGAAGAATAAGTTCATGAAATAATAGAGTATAATGTATGCACGAGTTGAGTAACAAGTGTATACCCAACGAGCGATCTCTGGTTAATTAACTATATTTTCAATAATAACACGATCCTTGACGAGGCAACGTCGACGGGGATTGCGCCATGTATTGGAGCTCTTTTGTGGAAAACAACGGCGGTAATAAAGCGAGTATAAAAACATGTAACGCGTGCAGAAAAGAAGCAGTTAATGATTATACACCGAGGGATTGTGTAGATATAGTATGTCCTTCAATTGTACAGGTTTTCCCCTTTTTTTCTCTCTCACTTCTTTTTTTTTACATCACTCCACCGAGCGTTATTTTTTGCCTCCGTAATGAGAGGGCTATGTACGAGCTAGAGCGGAAAAACATGTTCTCTGATAATCAAACACGAACTGGATCATTATTTTAAAAAAAACAGATATACTTTTTCAAGTATGTGTGTGTATATTTTTTTCTTCAATTTTTTATACGCGTGGCGTGTGGATTTTCTCGGATTTACTCTTACTCGAATAAAGTTTTTTTTTTATTGGTGAAAAAAAAACGGGAATTTTTTGTCAGGGATAAAAACGAATGCAGTTGTTTAAAGCTTTTTCATAATGAATTTTTAAAGTGTACCTTAAAAAGGTTCGTATTGAATTTTTAAAGTATGTTTATTAAAGCCGGCGAGTGCACATTTTATTAAAGTCATCTTGCTCGCACTTTCTCAAGTTTTATTAAAATATGCATTTCGATTAATTCTACAAAGTATTTACATTTTACATATTTAATTTTGATAAAAGGATTTATGTTTGCTGCAGCGAGTTTAGCAGACTCCACGATAAATATTCCATCGGATGCGTTCTTAAGGTAGTTACTCTCGTAAAAAATGAATTTTGACAAATTTTCTTTAAAATTTGCACAAATCTTCTTGAATGTTATCTGAATATATGGTCCAAATTTTTAAAGGTTTTACCACGTAGATAAGTCAAGATATTTATTGTTAAAAATCATGATTTTTCATGCTCTTCCATAAGAGCACGTGTTTGATGTTACGATGTTCAACCTTCAATATTTTGACTTCTAGATTATGCAACTTCTTGCTATTTTTATATAACATCAAAGAAACCTTATTTAGTTTTTTAAAAAAATGTGACATAAAGTTGTTTCAAAATTTTTTAAATCATGCAGCAAGTATACCCAACCTTGGATGACTTTGAAATTTAGAGTATGTCGTACTTTAGTCAATTTGCAACAACCTTTCTTAATTAACTTATTCTCGCAAATTACTTTGAACGTCCGAAAAATTGAGATGGATATTTTTGATTTGACTGTACACTGAGAACAGATTTAGTTGAAAAATATTTAGTTGAAAATATTTCGTCGAAACAACTCATGTTTATTTGAAATAATGAAACTTCAGTTAAATAAACCAAGAATTTAGTTCAATTTGCAAAATAATATCGTTGAACGTATTGATACAAATATATTGTTGAATCAACCAAATTTCGTTTTCATTTACCTTTACATTTTTGAGAATTGAAAAAAATAGGCCAAGTCTGTCTAAATGGCTATTTATCTCCTGTTTGATTTACGAGGGTAAAATATACGGTGGTTGCATCCAGCAAATACTTACCGTGAAAAATAATAATTCGTATGCTGATTCTGCCGTCATCTTTCACTTGCGAGTTTCCGCTTACACGGGCGTCTGGAAAGAGAGTGTCCGGAGCAAGAAGGGGGTGTATAGAGCGCGAATACATGGCAATACGCTTATAAAAAATTCACGACTCTCCGTACGTGACTCCACACCGAGTCGATTTCCTCGCGTTACGTGTACACGAGAAGTGGAACAAAAGTAATAAAATGTCGCTCGTCGCAGAGAGTCGCCGGCCGACGTAACCCCTCGCGGCGTAGTGTATCGACGAAAAAAAAAAGGAAAAAATTCGTCATCGGAAAAAGTCTCTCTCTGGCGCTTCGACGGGAGTTATCCTCCGCTCGGACGTACCAAAAGTTCACGTGCCAAAGGGCTCTCCGATGGAATTTTTTGACGAGCGAGTTTACACACGTTTTTACTCCCCTCGGCATTATTTATTCGCAACGTGTGCGTCGTACATTTTTCTTCTTTACGATGGGACTCCCGTTTCCTCGTGTGTTTTAACCACGCTGAGAATATTTCTCTTTTTGGAACGCCTCGAAAAACATCGATTCGAAAATATCGCGAATGCGTTCTTCTTTTTTCGCGCAGCTCGGTCGAAACGTCATTGCGCGCGTTTCGGGGCGAGAGATCGAGATCGAGAGAGAGAGAGAGAGAGAGAGAAAGGGGTGGAGAGAGAGAGACGCGCGGCCAAAGAGACAGAGAGATAGCGGCTTCGGATTAATATAACCGCGTTTCTAGGTCACAGACTTTAATTAAACCCGATTACATCTTCGACGGCTCATACATACATTATTCCGCTTGGACGAGATCCTCCCTCCCACTTTATCCTCGGCATAGCGCTTATATATTTCTCTCGTATCCTCTCTGGCCTCTCTCCGAATCGTTCTCTCCGTTTCCCGCTGTAAATATCATTGACGAAAATACCGTGCGTGTACAGTCGACAATGGTCTCGCTTCAATGAAATTTCAATCGATCCTGATATTTTGATAGGATTTAACGGCGATTTCAGCGGACTCTATTGTCGCTATCCATTCCGATTGACCGCGAAACTCTGATGAAATAAGCCCTCCATATTTCGCCATCGCACACAAAAATTGCTCGAAAAAGTGGGCATTGTTCAAACAATATCTTTTGTTCCATATTGTACATTCTATTTTGTCTTTATCATCCTTTTTATTTAACCATTTTTTTATCTTTCATGTATACATATGTTCTTTCTTCTCATTTCGTAAAAATTTTTAAGTAATTGTTCTATTTTTTAATTAAAAAGTTGTGTAATTATTTCCCTTGTCAAGAAACAATAAAAAAAGTGGAATAATATAATAATGATTTGATTCATATTTTTTCACTCATGTAACTAATCGTGTCACTATATATTCTTTTTTTCATCTTTTGTCTTTTTTCTTTATTTCTGATAATATTTCGTGTAACAAAAAATAATTTAAAAAAGTGGAACAATTACAACAATGCGGTTTTATTCATATTTTTTCACTCATGTAACTAATCGTGTCACTGTATATTCTTGTTTTTTCTATCTTTTGTCCTTTTATCTTTATTTCTGATAATATTTCCTGTATATAACAGGAAATAATGAAAAAGTGAAACAATTATAACAATGGTTTGATTCGTATATTTTCACTCATGTAACTAATCGTGTCACTGTATATATTCTTGTTTTTTTTCCATCATTTGTATTTTTTCTTTATTCCTGATAATATTTCCTGCAACTATTATTATTTTCAATGAAATTTCTTTTTTTTTTGATGAAAATTCTCTTTTTCTTATTTTTTTTTCATTGAGCAGAGTTCAATGACGATCTCGTAATCGCCCGATTCTCAGGATCCTGTCTCCCGTGACAGAGAACAAAAGTCTGAGAGCACAAAAAAGTTTGAAGGGAGAGAGCGAGGGAGGAAAAAAGCAGGATGAAGAAAGGCGATGATAGAGAGAGAGAGAGAGAGAGAGAGAGAGAGAGAGAGAGAGAGAGAGAGAGAGAGAGAGAAAAAGAACTAAGCTGTGGATGAGAAAAATTTTACCGCTCCGTCGACGGGTCCGGGAGGGACGCACACACGCGAGTGGTCGTAACAAAATCCTACTGTATTTTGTAGCTCGTATTGACTATTGCCTCGGTTGATGTTCAATTTCTCGGAATAACAAAAACGGGGACAAGCGAAATGGCACTGAATCGCGAAGCAAAATTGCTCAATATACCCCACTCGGGGAGAAGTCCCGGGAGAGGCCGCGTAATAGAACCGTAGAAAGGAGGAAAAAAATTGTGAGAGAAGAAAAGGAAAAAACGAAGGAAAAGAGAGAGAGGAAAAGAGATTCGATAGAAAATATATTATATATATGAAAAAAGGCTCGATTGCCACGCGCGAGCGTATAGACGAGCCATTATTGAAGAAAATTCACACCCGAGCTTTTTCTATTTCCTCGAGAATTTCATATACGCCCGGCAATTCTCGTAATCTGTCTCTTTTGCTACCTCACCTCTCTCTCTCTCCCTTTCTTGCTTTTGGTGAAATCGAAAGTGAGCGTGAAGCACGCGATATCGATAAACCCTCCGGCGTAGCGTTCTCATTTTTTTTCCATTTCGAGCACACGACCGAACACACTCCGTGTATTTACAAATGTGCTTTATACTGCTGATTCGTGATTCCCGTTCCTTCGATTTCTCCTTACGAGAGAAGACACTTGTTATCCGAGGAGAAGCAAGAGCGGGGAGTTGTGTGTAAAAAGAGAAGCAAAAAGGGAGGAAAGATAATAAAACTGCCCGATTGATTCTCCGTTATATTGTCGCTGATACGGTTCCCAAGACGTTTCGTCAAAACTTTTATCGCTTACGTGGGAAAAGTGGATTGGAGAATCGAACGAGCCCTCCGCCTTCCGACATCGCATGCATGCCAATCAAACTGAAAACGGTTAATTATTTTCCGCGATTGATTATCGTTTCATGAATATTTGAAACACACTTTTGTACCAGTTTTATTTATTCCGACCAAGGGGAAACACACCACGAGGATCTATAGAAAAATCCATTTTTTTTCTCCATTTTCCGAAAATTGTACTTGCAAAAATTTGGCTCACAAATTTCATGTTTCTAAAAGTTTGTAAAAATTAATGCCTGGGTTCTGCATTTTTTAAATTAATACTGATATACAAAGATTAAATCGAATTTGTTTGAGGAGATTATAAAAGAACGTCAAGAAAGTCTGGAAATATTTTACAATTCACTATTAGGAAATAAAATTAGTTTTCAAATAAAAACACAACATTTACCTAGGTCACCGAACTTTCACAAAAGTAAATTTGCCAATAAAACACGTACACGGTGATTCGCTTTGTTTACAGAGCACCAATAATGTTCAATCACACAATTATCACATATATATACTAGAAAATGATAAAAATTTTGGATATAATGTTCCTTGTGAGACACATATAATTAATGATGTCAACAAATAAATGTAGGGTCACCGAAAGTATATAACATGTATAAGTATAAATCGATAGTCGACTTAACTTCTTCGTTCAAAGTGGTGTCCAGTTTTTATGAGTATAAATTAATGAAAAGAATAGGAGTGAATTACTCATGAAAAAAAAATTAATAAAACAAAGCATATTCAAATATTGAATTTAATAGAATTCATTTTCAAATAGTCGTAAAATGACTACACCGAATTTACAATCTTCTTAAAATTTAAAAAAACTGTTCTTCGATATCATAATATACGTGCTTATCATTTTTTATTTGCACAGTAACAACAAAATTACACGTTTTTCGTATACAAACGTCTGTAATTATCTGAGATAATGACAAAATTACAAACAGTTTTTATTGATCGGCTACAAAAAATGACATGAAAACTTGCGAGGAACAATACACTTTTCGGTAAATATATAATGTAACTCTCGTAACTATAAAAGTTTTTACGATCAAAGTAAGTGTACGGAAAAGCTTTAATTTCGGTGTATATAAAAATCGTCCGACGGTGAAGTAGCAAAAGTTTATATTTGCCGAAATTTTTATTCAAGCGCGAACAGAGTCGAGGACAAGCCTTCGCGACGTTTATAGACTCATCTTGAATATTCTCATCCGGCGTGTAACTCGAACGAGGAGTCTCTCGTATCAAGGAAAATAGAGATCGAGCCACGTGTATATGTACGTGTCTATCGTATATATGGAGGGCATCAGGAAAGAGAGAATTGGCGGAGAATAAGCGAGAAGCCCGCACACACCGGGCAACGTAACCTCCGGCTTTTCATCCTCCGTTTCTCGTATCCCTTTTCGCGTACACGATATTACGTGTATAGATGGGCCCACTCTCTTCACGGAATATATTACATGCTCCATTAAACGAAAACCCTCGCGACAGAGTCTCGACTTTCACGCCTCCCCCTGCTCCGTCTCTTCTCCAGCCCATCTACGTCCTGATGCTCGCTCTTCATATTTCCGGCATCTCTCTTGACACTCCCGAAGCAACGGGAAGAAAATTTAATTAAAATGCGTCGCTGAGACAAATTAGGAAATCGCGTGTCGCGCCGGCCACGCATTCTTTCCGCACGTGTGTATATATTCCTCGATCTCGATTCATTTCTTTTTTTTTTCCTCCTCGTCGTAAAATAAAATTTAACCCCGAATCCCGACAATTTTTCTATCGCGTTTTTATTATTAAAAATTCTTTCAGCAGCGAAATAATATGTGCTTTATTAAAAAGGAAGGGCGTGGGAGGATTTTTCGTTATCGGTTAATTTTGTTTCGTCTTAATTATTTTGCGGGTACCGCGTTGGAGCAACAAACGCCACGGGAATCCTCCGCATTCTTCGTATATTAATGTAAAAACGTTAATTAAAACAGGCGCACAACAGACTCGTCGCGGATCTCGACGACAATAAGATGGAAGTCGTCGAGTCCCAGAGCTTCGCGACCGAAGTCACGTCTGCACTCGAGAAGCTCAAGGAAAAGGATGTTAGGATAATTCTAGGAAATTTCAACGAGGCCTGGGCGAGACGAATTTTTTGCGAGGCCTACAAGTAAGACTAATTCTTTCGCTATTTTTACAACTTTTCTATATATCTTTTTTTACAATTTCTCGAGAGTTTAATTGTAAAATTATTTTTAATCTCTCGATAAGCGCATTTTTTATGAAAAAAATTACTACGAGTTGTAAATTGATACGTAAATACGTAAACAATGCGTTTATTGACGTATTCAAAAAAAATTTACAAGTTTTATCATTACAAATTGTAAATCAATACGTAATAAGTTTTTCAAGAAAAATGATTATTGACCTATACAAAATAATTATATACAAATTTGAAATCAAGTACAAACCAAAAATGAATAATATAATTTACCACTAATAAAGGCTTAAATATTTTTCAAATATTGAAATATTTCGCATTTCGTAATTTTTTAATCGGCAATCGTTAAATTTAGTTTATTTTTCCTCAAAAATGTAAATCGAGCTTGGGTATATATCTTATTTTTATAAAAAGATGTATAAGTGTTTCTATATTATTTGATACGAAAAAGGAAAATCCGACATGGAAAAATAACTCGATCCGTGCCCGATCCCCATTGTCGTCGTTCGCCGTGCGTAACTGTCAAATTTATCGTTGTGACTTGATGTCGCAGATTCGGTATGTACGGAAGAAAGTACCAGTGGGTGATAATGGGCACTTACACCGAAGAGTGGTGGCTGCGTCCAGGCGGTGGTTGCCCACCCTCCGAGCTGGCCGAGGCTCTCCAAGCTGCCATCTTGACTGACCTACTTCCGCTTTCGACTGAGCAGCAGATCACCGTTTCCGGAATCGTGAGTACATTCAGCTCCAACCGTATACACGTATATATATTCCATTTTACATTATATACATATACCATATGTATCTACACATTGGGACAGCCTAATAAAACTATTTGGATATATAGATAACTATTTTATAGTCATTGGTCCAGTGGAAAACTCATCCGACATGCCAAGTGCTCTAAAGCCGTGCATTTCGGCTCGATCCGATCGGATAGACTCCGAATTCCGTCTCGAGCGCACCATCCTTTCGATCTTTTATTCATTTCGAGCTTTTTCAACGTTATTTCCTCGTCTCTTTCTCTCTTCCATCCCGTTCTCTCCTTTTATTCCATTCACCCTCGCTGGACGTACTCTTATCGAATTTGAAAATGTAATTCACTGTACAGAATAGTATATTCGTTGTATTTTCTCAAGTAGATAAATAATCGTCCATTCTGGAGTTTAATTTCGGATTTTTCTTCTCGCGCACGAGAAAAAAAAAGAACTTGATTGAATTTTCTCTTTTCGTTTTTGCTCGATAATTCGATTTATTCCCCGTAGTGTGCGTGCGCATTCCGATAAATATGAGTGTAACTTATACCGATGTGCGTTTTTATTGGAGTAACTTTTCTTGGAAGAAAAATAGGAAACCAAAGTTTTTCTCGTCACTCGCTGAATAAATACATTTTTATTTAACAGAGCGTGCGTGTATTTATTAAGCAAATATAAATGTAAAGTATATTCCATTGCGTGTCGTTTTTGGAATTATTCTTCATAATAAGATAAAAGGGAGAACAAAATTTTAGTATCGTGATTGTTTTATTCTTGCTGCGTGTTGTTTTTGGAAATATATATGATGTACATAATACTTTTCGTGAGAAACGTAGTAAAAAAATAAACGTGTCCTTATTTGCTCAATAATTAGATTTATTTATTGGCGTGCGTGTATCCGGGCAAATATGTATAAAGAGAGAAAAAGGGAGAGAGAGAAAACACGAATCGAGGTTCCATGTTGAACTTTGGGTGTATCAGATTTCTCGTTGAGCATCGCTACTTTCAACATTCGACTTTTAGACACTTCCCCCGAGGCTCGATGAAACTTTTCTTTCTTTCTCTCGTTTTTCTCCCTTTTTCTTTCCCGACGAGAGAACCTCGAGAGAAGAGTCTTGCTCTCCTCACTCACAAAAGTTGAATTGGACCATTGTTCGTGCGGCAACCCTCTCTCTCTCCCTTTCTGTCTTCTCGCTTCATCCCCTTCGCTCTTTTGCCGCCCCCTTCCCTTAAGTACTGGAGTAAATGCGGTTCTGCGTCTCCACCTTTCCCCATTTCCCTTCATCTTCTTTTTCTTCTTCTTCTTTCTATTCTACGTCTTCTTCTTCTTCTTCGTCTTCTTCTTTTTTTTTTCCTCGGCATCACTTTTGTTTTGTTTCACGGATCCCGGGAGAGAAAAGTTGTTGTCATTTTCAAATTGACGGAGTACTGCAATCCCCACCGCAGTAAATGTCGACCTAAAAATTACCAAAAGCAAACTGCGAAACGAGACAAAAAATCCCTTCTGCGACGTATCATTTATACCCATTTGGATGAGCCAAATTGAAAGGAACAACGGCGCGAGGTGAAAGCCGCTCGTTGTACCGGAGAAAAAAAAAACTTTTTACGAGTTTTTGATTATTTTATACAGTTTTTTCTCTCTCTATTTTTCGATACTAAAAAAACGCAAATAAAATTTTACATCGTTATATCGTGTAAACATAAATTATTAAAAAATTGTAAACAACAAAAACATTTCTTATGCTTTTATGAACTTTTTATTTAAACTTGTCAAAAAAATTCAACAATTCGTAACTGTTTTGTGATTATTGCAAAAAATGTTTATATGTATTTTTGACAATGACGCATGTTTTTTACTTTGTAATAAAATGCGCATATTTCTATTTTTCAAAACTTCCCGAATGAATGTTTTAAAATTTTAATTTTCTACTTTTATGTAAAACATGTATACTTTGCGAATATAAAAGAAGAAAGTGTTATTACGCGAGTATATTTTTTTATGCAAACTCCTCGCAGAGATGTTTGTACGAAAGTTGATATGAAGAATTAGTGAAGTAAATGTTCGGAGGTAATACGTTCGATATCGTAAAAAGTTCGTTTCGTGTTGCTTTTTATAGACTCCGGACGAGTATCAGGTCGAGTACGACTCCATGCGGGGCAACGAGTACTCGAGGTTTCACGGATACACGTACGACGGAATATGGGCTGTCGCGCTCGCGATACAGCACGTTGCGAGGAGGATACGTCATTTTCGAAGAAACCAGACTGTCGCCGATTTCAAGTACCGGGATCCTCTCTGGGAGAGGCTTTTTCTCGAAGCGCTGCGAAATACGAGCTTCGAGGGAGTTACCGTGAGTTATTTTCCTCTCGTACGAAGCCTGCACGCGAACACGTACGCCCGTTACATTATTTTATATTTTTCCTCCACCCCCACTACTTTTTTGCTTTATTTTTTGTTTTTATTTCCCCTCTCGCTCCGTCATGCGGAGCCATATCCACTCGCATCAATAATTCATTTGCCTTAATCCATCGCATAAAAATGGCGGACTACGTGAAAAATATATTTATCCCGACTCCGGTGAGGGAAGGAGTGGAGAGAGAGAAAAAAAAATTGAAAAAAAAAAACAAGAGAAAATTCTGAACGCCGAGGGAAACGCACGGAATAATTCATTCCCGGCTAATGTCTCTTAACGATTATTTTTTAAGCGCCCCCGTTATTTCTCACCAGATTTCGCCCCCTCTCCCGTCGTCGCTCTCCCGCGAGATAAAGGTTTAATTCTCCTCTAAATATTTCCAGGGACCGGTTCGTTTCTACGACAACGAGAGAAAGGCCTACATACTGCTGAAACAGTTTCAGAGTAAGTGACGTTATTTTTGCAGCGGCGATATACCTCGAGAATTCGAGAATGAGTCGAAATAAGACGGGAGGAAATGTGTGTGTGTTTTTGTGTGTGCAAGCAAGGAAATAAAGAAGGAAGAGGAGGTGGAGGAGAAGAAAAATAAAAGGGGTCGGGTCTCTCTCTCTTTACAATTTCTTGGCTGTCAAAACGATAACGTATCAGTCTTCCGCTACGATTTCTTAAAGATTCGCTTTTTCGTGTTTCTCGAGCTTTTTCGAAGCTCGCTTTTTCGTCGTTTCGGATGGAAAGCCACGCTCGGCGGACGTAAATATTTGTAAGAGACTGGGTCACGTATGAAGGGAAGGTAACTCGTACTTTTCCGATAAAATGAAGGTTTTAATCGATAAGAAAGACGGGGGGGAGGAGGGTCGAGGGCAGGGAGCTAAAAAAGAAATACGGCGGGTGCACCGGTGCGTCGATGCGTGAATGTTCACAGCGGTTCACCCTGTATGATCGATTTCAGGCGGCAGTGAGGTCAAAGTGGGCGAATACGATGGTGTCACGGGTACGCTGGACCTGAGCAGGGGTCAACCGTTGGTCTGGCGTGGCCGATCACCCCCCAAGGACCGCACCGTTCACGTGATTGAACACTCCACTGTAAACATCACGATTTACTCGATTCTAGTTTCGACCTCTGGCGCCGGTATCATCATTGCGATCGTTTTCCTCGCCATCAACATCAGATACAGAAATCAGAGGTTTTTCCCCATTTTTTAATCATTTTATCACAAAATCAACGTTATTCCTTGCTATAATTAAGGATCGACTTCCATCAGTTCAGTCCCAATGAGAAATTATTATCTCGTTTACAAATTCATTCAGTGGAAACATGGAATGGATACAGAGTTAATATTTTATTCGTAAAATAGTAGACTCTTGAATGAGACTGATGCATACCGATATCACATTATTTAATTATACGAACGGCATTTGATATTAAATGTGATATTTGAGTAGGTATTCACGAAAAACAATATTAATTCCAGAATGTAATTTCCATGAAAATAAAAATTCAAAATAAAATGTAGACGGAGTTTACATTTGAACGAACATGAATGCAAAAATTCAAATAAAACATTTATATACGTATAATAAAGCATCAAAAATAATAATGAAATACAAATCTAATAATTTACAAAATAAAATGATTCAAGAAATATAATAACATTTTTTTCATTAAAACGGAACTCGAATAAAGATTCGAACTTGAGATAAAAATTCACTACCGAAAAACATTTCTCGAGTGAATTGAATGAAAAAATGAAAAAAAAAAAAATGTCTGCCAGGTATATAAAAATGTCATCGCCACACCTGAACAATCTCATAATCGTCGGCTGCATGCTGACGTACAGCAGCGTTTTCGTACTCGGCCTGGACTCGCAATTGTCGAGCGTGACGGCATTTCCGTACATCTGCACGGCGCGGGCGTGGCTCCTGATGGCCGGTTTTTCACTCGCCTTTGGCGCCATGTTCTCTAAAACGTGGCGGGTCCACTCGATATTCACGGACGTTAAATTAAACAAAAAAGTAAGGATCGAGATAAAAACGGATATTTTAGTAAAACTTGTACCTTTTCATTTGATATCGATATTTTATTTATTTAAAGTATCAGTGGTTAATAGTTAAAAAGCTTTAGTGAGATAAATGTCCCAATAGTTGAACAATTTTTGCTATATTATTTTGAAAATTTGAATAATTTATTTCTCAATAAAATCGTATTGCTTATTTTTCATATACAGAGATGTTTATTTTTCATAACTTTAATTTATTGAAACAAACTTGCATATTCAACATCCTGCATATTCAAACGTTCAAGTATTTATTTACTAGAAATATTGTCTAAAATTAATACATAAAATGAGTTTTGGATCACTAAAATATCAAACAATAGTTTAGAGGTGAATTTGAAGCAGATCTTTTTGTTTATATCTTTTTAAAATAAAGATAAAGTATGAAAATCCTTAACTGTTCAACTATTGGGACGTTTACCTAATTTTTTCCCAATTTTTTATTAACCTTCTTTTAATTTAGTATACGATACGTATATGTAAATTATATTTTAAAAATTTGAATAATAGAGTGTAAAAACGAATGAAACGTTGCATTCAAGGGTATATGAATTGGTTCGGGAAAATAAAGTTTAATAGAACGAGTAGCTTGGTAGAAACGATAAATCGGATATTTATCTTTATCTATTTATATCAGGTCATCAAGGATTATCAGCTTTTTATGGTTGTCGGGGTGTTGCTGGTCATCGATCTCGCCATTATGACTACCTGGCAGGTTGCAGATCCATTTTACCGGGAGACGAAACAAATGGAACCTTACGTAAGTTCACGCGCCGCGTACATGCCCGCCCGTGTACTTGACAGATTGATTGATGCCCGATGTAATCCCCGTGGAAAGATACACACCGCGCGTTTTCGGGACCATTTCCAGTTTCAATTCGCCCGGAAAGCCTGATCGAATTTTTCTTCCGATTGAAATTCCTAAGTTACTGTTAAATAACCATTAAATCAGGATAGTCGATAGTTCTCGATTCACATCGATCTTTCACTATTCGTACTTTGATTTTCGACTGCAATTACGCACTGACATAAAACGCCAAATATATTTCTTAAACTTCATGAAAAATAAAAAAATTTTAATGGAACAACGGTATCTTTCGAGCAGTTGAGAAGAGAATCATTTAAATAACATATAGTTTCAAATATATAAAGTTTAAAAGTCTTTCCTTAAAGTAATAGGTAGGAAGTTATAAACGAGTTTTCAGACTCGAAAGTTCTCAATGCTATTTCGTGATACACATCATATTTTTGTTTAATTCCACATAACCCTGAAGTGAAGTTGGAAGAAACATTACATTTAGGAGACTTCTCGTGTAAACGTTTTATTCCTGAACATGACGGTCTCGAGACAACTATCTTAAATGCTGATTTATCTTTAATAAACGCAGCCTCATCCATCCAGCGAGGACATAATAATGATACCGGAAAACGAGTACTGCCAGAGCAATAGAATGACCGTTTATCTCGGCTGTATTTACGCTTACAAGGGACTTTTGATGGTAAGACGATAATTGGAAATTAAATTTCGTTTCTAAAGGAGAGCAACGTTTTTTTTTAATTTAATAAAATCTCGCAGATTTTTGGTGCTTTTCTCGCGTGGGAAACAAGACACGTCAGTATACCGGCGCTTAACGACAGCAAATACGTCGGGATGAGTGTCTACAACGTCGTGATAATGTGCATAATGGGCGCGGCAATAAGTTTCGTACTCTCCGATAAACAGGACACCATGTTCATTATGCTGTCAATTTTCATAATTTTTTGCAGCACAGCCACTTTGTGCCTCGTCTTCGTGCCAAAGGTTTGTAAAATTGAACAAATTGTTTTTTCTTTTTCAATAGATATAATTTTAGCTTCGAGCTGTCATAATTTTATTACAAAAACTAGTATTAGATTGTTATATTTATTTATAGTATTAAAGACTTAAATTTCAATAAAGCCATTTTAACCTAAAGTTTAAAAACTCTGTAAATATAGAAATAATGAGTATAGTTTGAATTTTAGAATATACTATCGTAACTTTTCTCGATAAATATGTATATATTCGTAGAAAGAAAAATTATTTTTCCTCGTCCCCTTTCGTGCGGAATTAATCTTTTTCTCGTTTCTCGGAAGCTTATCGAATTGCGAAGAAATCCTCAGGGCGCTATCGACAAGAGAACTCGAGCGACCCTCCGACCAATGTCGAAAACACGTAGGGACTCGACAGTGAGCGAGCTCGAGGAACGAATGAAGGAAGCAACGACGGCTAATCAGAAATTCAGGAAGCAACTTTTGGAAAGAGATTCCGAGATTCAAGTAAGTTTTATTCCAGGCTCAATGTCACCTCACGACCTGTACGTGATGCTTCAAATTATAAACTTTCCGGCAACTCTTGTATACTTTAAATGACTTTTGTTTAATCAACGACTTTTTACTATTCAGTGCTTTTTCTCTTTAATATACTTTACAATTTTTTTTTCTTTTCGTATACATTATCCCACTAGATATTTTAGTTCTCGTTTTCCATAATATTTTGTTACCAGAGATATTTAAATAATGACCATTTTTTGAAGATGTTCCTGAGAAGATTAGACGACGAGATGCTCGGCGACACGCAGGAGGCCATGCATCATCTCACCGTACCAAGAAATGAGATGACAGTCGTCAAGAAAGAAGGTAATTAAGAACTCACGATATATATGTATGTATTTTCGACAAATCATTGAATAACGAAAAGAGAAATAATGAGGAAAAAGATTTTTTGAGAAACGTACTGGAAAGTCATTATTTCTTTTCTGACAATTGAAATGTCATCGAAAAAAAAGAAAAGCTTTTCATTCGTTTCACCGTCATTCGCCTCTCTCTCTCTCTGTCTCCTTCTTTCTCTCATTCACACTCTGTGTGTTAGAGCCCACTGTGCAGCGGCATGGCACACAAAATCACAAAGGTCAGTGATAAAAAAGAAAGGAGGGGAATATACGTGAGCATCGTATGCATCCGTCCTCTTTACGAGGACGATTTTTATTCTTTACTCTACACTTTCTTTTTTTATTTTTCTCTTTTTTTTTGATCGACTTGATGCACAAGCGGTTCATGCTGATGGCTGAAATTCTCGTTTTAACGTCGGTGCACATCGTATTCGCTATCTAGTCGTGCGTCAACCGGTGCTGTCATGAAAGGAGGAAAATAATAAAATAAATAAACAAATGAATAAATCGTCAATCTCAGCATGGCGATTTTTCTCTTGCTCTGCCTGCTCAATTATTATTATTATTATTATTATTATTATTATTATTACTATTAATATTATTAATATTTATAGTACTTCTTCTTATTGCGATATTGCTTCGTCGTTTCGTTCTCATGTATACATATTTTTTATAGTATTTTTTTCTCAACTATTCATTTATTCGTACACTGTTTGTTTCTAAGACTTTTTATTTCGGAAAAGCTCTAAATTCCTTTGACGTGTCTCTAGAATAGTTGTAGAGGATAGAGGATTAAAAAAATATTGGATGCGCTGAGATAAGAGTTTATTGGATTTTTCGCTTTTTCAGGCAATCTTTACAAATATCGAGAACGCTTTTTCCTTTTTTCAATCCGCTCGACGGGTCGGCATATAGAGAGAGAATTTTTAGAGCGTAGATGCAAAATTTATTCGGAGCGATCGCGCGGGCGATGATAACGGGAACGAAATGTTTCAGGTCCGTCGATGGCGACGGAAACTACCGACGTTTCGATGTCGATGTGCAGCTTAAACTCAACGACGACGTCCCACCAGGAGAGCGAGTACGTGAACGTCGGTGTGACGAGCGGCGTCGATCAGGCAGCAAAGTGAGTCAAAAATAGCCGTAAAATTCGATATCATATTTCGGGAAAATTGAGAGAGATGTACGACGTCGAAAGAAATATTAGAGCGAATTATTTTTCACGATTCTTTTTTTATTTCCTTTCGTCGGACTCCATTTATTGAATCAATTCCACTAGAATCGTTGAATCAAACGTCCAATTTTTCACCGGAGCAATGTTTTCTTTTACACAGTCTGCAAGATAATATAGTAATCGGAATGCATACATACATTTTTAACTATTTTTGTAGATCTTCGTTATTATTTATTTTAACTATTTTTTAACTATTTATAATTGAGAAGAAAAACTTGGAAAAAATGTAGTGAGAAACAAATAATAGCTAATCTTTAAGGAGGTTGTAACGGAATGTCAAAGTTTAAAGAATAGCCTGAAAATATAACGATTCGATAGACGATACTTAACGATTCGAAAAGTATGAAGTCGAAATTTCTCCAATTTTATTTTAAAAATCTCACTTTTGTCAATAGACTGTACCTCCAGTTCATCCTTAATAGTTCCTCTTGAGAATCTTTTTGATTTGACAATCGCAAGTAAAGTACCCCGGTGACTCCGAGGCGTCTCGGTGGGGTCTCCCGAGCTCATTCGAGCGGTATTGGCATGAAATATGAATTTCGATTATGCTGAAGAAGGGCGGTATATTGCGGAATCTCGTTGTTCCTGGTGGTGAATCGAGGTCGTTCGATGCTTTTCACAGGCGTAAGGGGTCCTTCGGGAAAATTCCGGCCATAGCGATCGACAGCGAGCGTGCTCCGCTGGTGCCAGAGGGCGGCGCCGCGATTACGGAAAGTTTGCCGAGCGCGGTGAGCGCGACGACCCGGGACCGAAGAAAATCGAGGTCGAGCGAGACCGGTCGCGAGAGCGAGCCGCTCCTGCTGGAGGAGAGTCCGGACCGTCGCTCCGAGGGGGGAAAAACGAACGTCGAGTTCGTCCCGGAGAACCTCGACGAGTCCGAGGAATCCGTCGTCCTCGAGGAGACCGAAATCCCAAGGCGGGAGTCAAAGTGCCCTCACTCGAGGACGAAAATCTCCGCTACGGACTCGTCGCCCTCGGCGAACGCTCGCTCCCGCGCGAGACTCCCAACCCCACCGCCAACCTCCAAAAACGTCTCTTTCGGACACCTCGACGAGCAGAATTATCTCGAGCAAGCTATTCTACCTCCGCCTTCGCAATTCGTCCCCAAACATCGACACACTGGTAAGTTTTATTTTTTATAGTTTTATCGATTATTTAGGATTTTGTTGAAAATTGGTACAGTCATTCTTTGATATGTTATACGTATATGCGTACCAAATTTTAAGAGGTTTCACCACGTAATAATTGAGATATTTAGTGTTAAAAATCCCAATTTTCAGTATTCTCCCATAAGATATTTAGGATTGAAAAAAAAAGTATAATTTTTCCCGTCACCGAAAATGACAAAAATCTAAAGAATAAGAAATATTATTGGAAAAATATACAAAAACTGTTTCTTAATTTTGTCTTTTACTATAAATTAAGTTGATAGAAATGTAATACAAAAAGACTAATTCGATTGGCTCACAATCGGTAAAACATAGACATTTATACGATTTCGGTATATGGCGCGCCAACATTTGACACAATGAGCGTATAGCCTTTCTTTATATATATTATTTCGTTATAATAAACATAGAATATTGATTTTAATGAAAAAAAAATTTACACAAAAAAAAACTAACTTTAACTCATGACTGGGGTTGATATCAACCCCTGCTGACTTGTCACTACTCTCAGACCTCCAAAATAAATTATCACATAAATCCGCGATCGGTAATGACACTCGCTGGCTCTCAGTAAAATACTTTGAAGTATACGCATGGGGGGTTGCTATGATCGAAAAGTAACTTATTTAAAAAAAAGTATGTAATAAAAATGTAAAATAAAAGCTATAAAAGATCGAGCATGCGTTGATGAATTTTGTCAGGTTCTAGCGTGGGAGTGAGTCAGCACCAGGTATCGTCGAAGCGTCGATCCTCGGTGAAGAACAACGGGCTGGCGCACTCTCACCACGAGTTGTTCGAGAAACGGCGAACGAGCGTGCCGGCGACGAACGCGATAAGTTACATATCGACGGAGAACGTGTCGAGAAGCGGTGCGGGCGAGGCGATCGAGGAGGACAGGAGTCTAGGAGGCTTCGAGCGGGGCTACATTATCGGGGAATGCGGACACAAGAGACCGTTCACCGGGTATCGATGCGAGAAACACGGTGGTGTCGGCAGATCGCACAAGGAGCACGCCGTCTCGAACGGATCCGCTGCCGAAAGTAAGCATTCGAGTCATTTGTACGAGAGTGGAAAAAACGCTAGTTCCCCGAGCGTTCCCGCCGCGGTCAACGCTAGTTGCTCAGATACGGGTTAGTTTATCTGTCTTTCTTTCTTTCTTTCTTTCTTTCTTTTTTCCTCCCACTTTTCCATTTCCGCTCACTTCTCACTTCTGTAACAAATTTTACAACTTATTTTGTCATTTTTGCCTAAGGTTACTCCATGGCATAATGGCATAATAAATGGCATAATTCATTCATTCGTCCTTCTTCTTCTTCTTCTTCTTCTTCTTCTTCTTTCTTCTTCTTCTTATTTTGTTCATTTTTCCGCATAATTTTGTCTCATTTTTTATCATTTATTATGCCATTCATTCATCCTTCTTCTTCTTCTTCTTCTTCTTCTCATTTTGTTCATTTTTTCCGCATAATTTTGTCTCATTTTTTCATCTGTCTAATTTTTGTATTCATCACCTACATTTTAATTTATTTTTTGCTCCCACTTGGTCCATTTTTTACCTTTTTACCTCTTTCACGTGTTTTTTTTCGTCTCCATTTTGTGTACTCGCTTTCGCTTTCACTTTTTTCTCCTTCGTCTATCACGTTTTCTTCTTATTGCTTGTCGCTCTTTCTCTCTCTTTATCTATCTTGCTTTTTCTCTTCTGACACGCATTTTAGCTTGTCTCTTCGTCTTCTTTTTCCCCGAATTCGCCAGTGGACCAAAAAAGCTCGGAAACGATGCCAAAGTTTGCTCTATCCATATTCAGAGAGGCATAAAAAATGCTCGCGAAGTGTTCCGTGCACCTCGGGGTATAACGAGAAATGCATTTTAAAGGGACTCCGGAGAAAGCTCGCGCTAAACTTTCCGTCAAGAATTACAAGTCTCCCTGGCGCATTCCTGGGTATTTTCGTTGTCAATTAAAGTCTCACTGTCGTATTCTTGAATACGTTTTTGCAAATTACACCCTCACTGGACGAAAACTTCAAAATTGGGGCATTTTCTCATGATAATTACGACAAAAAAATTTTAAGAAGGTTCTGTTTTAAAAAACGTAAAAAAAGTATATTTCATTTTTTTTTGTACATATCAAACTATGGCAAAGTTTTATGCGATGACACAGACACTTTCGACAGCGTCTACGTAAAAGTAATTTCACAATTTTAATAATAATTGAGAATATAAAAATGTAATAAAAAAGATTTTTTTATCTCAAGATATTAACTTTACAACAATGTTGTTTTTTCATCTAATAACTGTCGTAACAGTGATATGGTCACTTTAAAAAACAAATTTGATGATTTCATCTCTAGTTTATTTGAAAAAAAAAACATTCGAATATGACGTTCGCGCACGAATCTTTTCCAAATTTCTTTATATGTATGTACCTAAAAAAAGCATTCGTCCAATTCTCATGTTTTTTTTTAAGGTGATGCCGTAGATATACCACGTGACACAAAACGCGATTTGCTCAAACTTACAAACTATTGATATTTCGTAAAAATCCAAAGATCAGCCCATTTTTGCCATTAACCTGCGTGGGATTAAAGAAGTTTGAACCAATCGCGTTTTCCAACTGCCTGGGATCTGCGGCATCGTCTTTAATAGTGCTCTTACATTCGAGAGCAAAAAAAAAGGGGGAAAACGAAGGAAAAATATTGAAAGGATCATTGATGACTGCAGAAAAATACGACGAGGCGATGGCGACGATAATTCAGCGCTCGGTGTCGGAACGTTCCCGGGAGAAATGTTCAAAGCCACGTGGCGCGGGCGGGCATCATCCGGGTTCGATGTCGGGCGGCGAGTGTCGTCACCGGGCGCAGGCGAGAAAAGTCCGGGAATGCAGGCACACGGAGTCGCGGCTCCGACAGCAACAGGCCCGGTTGGACTACGTGCAGAGCACGCCGAACGTCGCGACGATACACAACAGCAAGTTCTCGAGCAACCCCCGCGGTGGCGGAAGTCCCGCCGGGGGGACTTCCGGTCATGCGAGGCTGACCGACGGCGAGCCGGCGCCCGGTAAAACTCCCCCGAGCAACGGATCGACCGCGAACCTAACGAAAATCTACAGCGCCGTCTCCGACGGGGAACTCCTCGACCTCGAGATCTTGCCCATTTTTCAGAAACTTCTAACGGAGAGACACAAGAGCACCGCCCGGGGCGGATACGGCGCGAGCATCGCCAGCTGTCCCAATATATCGATAAAGTGCGACATCGTCGAGTATCTATAACGTTACTTTTATCTCATGCCTCCACCGAATATTTTCATACTTTATCGTTTTTCCGTCATTTTTTATCCTCTCCGAGCCCTCTCGATTCCCATCAACGACGACGAGATGCCTCTTCGTTCCTTCGCTAAATTCAAGCTCCTTCTATTTCACGCATACTTTATTTTTCACGCATCGTCAAATTTTCTATATTTTACGCCTCGCACGTTTTGTTTCTCGCATTCTTTTTCCTCCACCTCCTCGTATCCCGCGTCGATATTTTTCCGCTGTTTTCCCAATTCCGCGAGTGCCGAACCACCGCGAACTCGGAAACGCTTCTCGGCTTCTCAACTATTTTTCAAAGTTCGCAGCAACTTTGAGTGGCCTACGACCGACTACGGACTTGGATTTCTTTTGAATTTTCTTCAAACTTTCGGAGAATTATATCCAACGTCCGACCTTCCACGGAGACAAAACAAAAATTGATCCAACATCTCTGAAAGTGAGTTTCGCTCTCGGGAGTCCTCTCCGCAAAGAAAGAGAAAAGAAAATAGGAAGAAGAAGTATCGTCTCGACCGGTAGAAGATGGATCAGAAAAAGAGAATTGGTGAAATCAGCGGGGAGAGTGAGATTCTCGAAATCGCATATAATAATAATAATAATAATAAAAATAAATTCCCAGATGGCTCGGAGAAAACGCCGGTTAGTGCGTCACAAAAGCGTCAATTATATTAACAATATATATACATATAAATATTATATTATTTAAAATAACGATAAATAATGATAAACTTAATGATATTATGCAAGAAGGACTATCAACCAATAATAAGCCTCTTTCACAATTGACGCGCCACTCTCTCTCAATCTATCTTTCTTTCTCTCTCTTCATTCTCTCTCTCTCTCTGTCTGTCGTTCTAATCAAACAACTGATTGATTAATTATTATACAAATATTTAATTTTAGAGATTGCATTTTATCGGAACGCTGTGAAATAAAATGGGAGACGAGCAGAGAGGATAAATTGATTATTATCGAGCGCGATTATAATTGAAATTGTTTATTATAGATGACGAAGAGGAAAGAAGCGATGAGAGAGCACAAATAAATTGAAATCGATGAGATCGATCAAAGAAAATATTTCGCATTTTTTAATATTGGCGATAATTGGTGATTGCAGAGAGTTTGGGGGAAGAGTATGAAAGAGGATCGAATTAAAAAACACACCAGTCTCGATGTTAATTAATAGAACGAGTAAGTGAGAGAAATGAAATAGCAATAAGATGAGAATGAACAAAAGTGGAGAAGGAATCTCGAAATTGGTGTTTTAGTTGTAATTTAATAACGGAAGGTGATTCGAGAGAAGGAATGAGAGGCTGATTACGATCGACGATATAACACCGCAACGTATCGCACAGTCTCTCCGTTCGACGTATTGCGACGATTATTCAACGTCACGGACTATTCATAATGGTTTAAGAGACGTAAAGTAAAATAAATAAAATGGGCTCGATAGCTCATAGAATATATTGCGACATTAAGTTTGAATGGGGACAAAAATTAAAAATCAATTACTACGAGAAATGGAATCTCACGAGCTCGCAACTCTTGAATTAATCTAAATTAAATATTGATTTTTAATATATATCTTTTTTTTTACATCAAGTAGAAAAATTTAATTTGCGAAGCATCTTTTCAAAGAAGTTATTCAAGATACGTCAATTTAAAATTATTTTTCATAATTAAAACAGTTATAATCATAAACAAATAGCAAGCTCTGAGAATTGATTCGAATAATAAGGAAAAAACGAAATAAAGATCGAAGATGTCATCTCGTGTGTTCGTCGAGTGCAATCTCGTGATCGATTGAAATTAATTGTCGAGGCGAGACAATGCGAAGTGTCCATCGATGTTGATTTTCATCAAGAATACGATGATACATTCGACGATAGGCAGGATTTCATCGGCGAAAGCATTTTGCAAACATTAAAAAGATCGTTGGTGATGAAGTCAAGAATGCAGACACGAGGTTGTCGTACGACGATTGGGGTAAAAGATACGCAAAATTCGAGAAATAATGTATGTACGTATACAAATATAAATATATATATATGCATTATATTTAAATATATAACATATACATATAAAATGGCAAGATTTGCCTGGCCGCGGGCCGGCATTGTTGAAACATTTAATAGATGTTTACAAGATGATGGGAAAACGTTTTTTTCATTAATAATATATATATATATATAGATATAAATACGAGAATGAAAAATTGTACCGCCGACACGAGGAGGCATTGACACGGGCGAGGAGAAAATAAGAAAGCAGAAGCAAAAGCGACGAGGAAGAAGTAAAATAAAAAACGAAAAAAAATAATATAAAGAAAGGTCTAGCGAGAATTTTGTGTGAATGTTAGGAAAAATTAATCAATAACATATTCATATTACGGGAGGAGTCGTCGAGAAAAAAAAAATTCACGTCGCCTTCGATTGAACCCTGGACAAGGGACATGCCGTTTCGCCCGACCTTTTGTTTTTCGTATTTTGAAAAAATCGAAAATGGACTGACGATTTTCATAAATTTCTTAGAGGTGAGAGAATTATTTTAAGAGATCAAATAGAATACTCGGAAACGGTCGTCTTAAAAGTACACTTAGCTTATGTAAAGTTTTTCATGAGAATTGCGAATACGATATTTGAAGTGATAGCGACGAGAAAAAGTGTGGAAAGCGAGAGAGGAAAATTCGTTTGTATAGAGAGATATTAATTTAAGGAACATCGATGTTTTATCGTATCCCTTCGATGTCTTTCCCCCATAACCGGTCTCACTCGGGGATTTTCTCACTGTCACGCCAAAACTTGAGACGTTTTCATTTACAAAATTTTACTATCGTTGGATACTATCGAGGAACGTTTATAGAGTGCCCGAAGCCTCGTTCATTCATTTTTTCTACTCTAGAAATTACAAAACGAATAAATAAAATATATATATTAAAAAAGAAGAAAAGAGCGAGGGGATCGAGGGTGAGGACGAAAGTGGCGAGTCGTCGGGGAAAATTGCGATTTTCAAAAGAGGAAATAAAGAAAAAAAAACGATGTACACGGAAAAATGAGCGATTGTCCGGGAAAAAAAAGAAAAATGTCCAGAGGAGGAAAAAATTCGCGAAAGAGAGATCTTTACTGATTATCGAAATAAAAAGATAACAATAATGATATGCCAATTAAAACGCGGGTTATAATAAAGTTGTAAATAGATTTTAAAGAATATTATGAGAATAATGTCTATAAATAATAATGATTTATCGATGAACATTTTTTTCAATGGTCACGATTAGGGTGACGTGTGAATGATTACGAGAAAGTTGTGTATGCGTTTTAGCGTGCGTATCGAAATTTTGCCCGAAGGGCGACGAGACGGACGCGGGCGTGGATAAGCATCGACTGGGGAGTGGGAATTTACCCGACGACTCGACAATCACAAAATCGAGCAATACTCGAAGAGCGTTCAAATAAAATTGCAGCGAGACAAAAATTCAAGGACTTGACTGAGCAATTCCGAAAATTAACGCGTCATGCTCCCTGAAGCGGGAATAACGATAAAGAGAGGCGAATGAGACAAAGTGAAAAAAAAGGTGCGAGAAGAAACGAAATAAAATTAATTTGAAGAGCGACAAAAAAAAGAGAATAATTATGAAGTATAAATTAAATAATTGAATAAACAAAAATATAAAAGAGAATCGACACGTTCTTGTGATACTGTTAAGTTGACTTTGTACAAGTACCCACGCATTATTGTTATCACGACACGTTGCAAAATACGTAAATGTTTATAACGATGTATGATGGACTCGACAGGGAAAAAAAGCGATACGACAAGAAAACGAGAAAAAAAATACAATAAGTTAAAAAAGTAACGCGTAGCGCAGGAAGCTTTTTCATTCTCCCTTTTCCGATAAAAAAACCATATAGCCTCGAAACAAAAGAAAATGTCCTCTGAAATGACGAGACGACAAGAGAAACAAGAGATTTTCGTTGACACGCCGAAAATGAGATCGGAAGTGATATTGCATATTTTTTCTTAGATTTTTGCTTGCTGATATTCTTTCATTTCTTTTATCAAAAATCGATTAAAGATCTAACGCTCAGATCGTGTATCGCTCTGGCAATCTTCTCGAATCGGGATTCCCCTCCCACCGCGTGAATCGAAATCATCATCAATGAAAATCGACGCTCGCGGTCCGCTCCGTTTGTTTGCGAAGCACCGTCGCGTTCTCGCTTCTCGATTCGTGACGCGATACACGCGAGTAACAGGAAACACTCGGTATCTCCAATTATTCGATATCTCGCTACGTGACGCGATAAGGATTTCATTCCCTTTTTGTATGTCCTCTCGAAATAAAATCGAGTGTTCCCGCGATGCCACTCGAATCTTTTTTTTTCATGTTTTGAAAAAATCTCGAAATCATGAAAAAGAATGACATATATATGTCTATTATTGGCAAATTTTATCTACGAGTGAATAAAGATTTTTGAGACAGAAAAAAAGATAAATAAAAAAATTTACTCGATGCAAGAAAAGGAGGATAATTTGGATTATTTGTGATTTTATTAAGAAGATACTTGCATTGAGCAGTTTTAAAGATAATTTTTTTTTAATTTGCATAAACTTTCCTTAGTATCGTATGCAAGCGTGTGTGAAATTTGAAAAAGTTTCATCGTCTCAAAATCGAGATATAAATTATTGATAATGGCAATTTTTCAGAGCTATAAGAGCTCATGTTAAATTTCTTATTTTCAATATTGAATATCTCGATAATTAAACGGTGAAATAATCTCAAATTTTTCCAGTATTTTAATGCAACGGTGAAGAACTTTCATATGGTTTTTCAAAACAATATCTTATATAAGTAAAAACCTGGGACTTAAGTACCTCCTTAAAAGGAGATGATCCAATTTCTCAACAAATTATTAATTGAAGAATATTGACGGGTAAAATAAAAATAATCTAAAATATTGGAAAGTCTTTATCAGCGCGCGTATTCTTGCGGCTTATCTACCCGATCGCTCGTTTCGTCGCGCGTTGTATCTGTTGGATGTATTTATGCCCGTTCCCTTCTACCTCCGATTTCCGCAGTATAAATTAAGCTTCGAACCATCGACGATCGCCACAGTATTAGCCACTGGTCCTGAGCTACAAACGACTGAGAGAGAGAATGGCAGAAGCGTTTTTCACCCTCGAGGAGGTAGCGAGAAACAACGGTGTCGGGCAGGCCAGGACTTGGATTATTATCAAGGATGTTATTTATGACGTCACGGATTATCTAAACGAGGTAAAAAAATACGAAAAACAAATATTAGTTTTGCCTGTGAACGAAAAAAAAAATTGTTTTCTCTTTTTCCCAAAAATCTTGGAGGAAATTGTCAGTTCATTTTTCAAAAAAATATAACTTTAAATTTAAAAAGTTTTTTTTTAAATATATATTTAAAATAATCATAAAAAGTAAAAGTGGCGTAAAAAAACTTGGAGTGCAGTTGATATATTTAAAAAAATATGTGTAGCATCCCGGAGGAGGTGAACTGCTTTCGGAGTACGCTGGAAAAAATGCCACCGCTGCTTTCGAAGACTTTGGACATTCTTCGGACGCCAAAAATACCCTCAAGACCTTCCGAATCGGCCGGCTAAACGAGGTACGGATAAATATTTTAGTAGGCCAAAAATATCGTGCCAATTGCGAAGAAAAAAGATTTGCACAAACATAGAACGTCTTTGCGAATTTGCAGAACGACAGAGCAGCGAAAAAAGATCAAAAGACGAACGGCGGGGCGAGAAAGACGGGGGAAATGAAGACAAAGGTGGACGAAACGAGAAAGCATCGACGATCCTTTCTGCGGATCGTCTGTGGTGGTTGTGTCTAAACAAAATACGTGCGTTTCGGTGAGAATAATAATTTTTCGCCCGCGAGAGATATTTTTCTTTTCTCGAGAAAAGTATAAACGTTAATCCCATGGATTACCCCTCATTATTTATAAATTATTTATGATAATTAATAATTTTGTAACGAGATTAGAATATAAGGATGACGAACGATTAAAAGAGTATACGAATACTATGCACGCTTCATTTATTTCCTGGACGGGCAGGAATTCGGTTGACAGATAATAAATGAAAATGAGAAACGCGTGAGGCTCAGAGCCACCCACCCATGACCTTTCCCGTAGCTTTTGACTTTCCCCTGAGCCTCGTCTCGCTGGCCTGAGGCGCTTCCGGCCCTTTCGGCGCATCGACTATCTTCTCTTCCTTCTTCTTCTTCTCCTCCTCCTCCGCTTTTTTCTTTTTTTCTTCCTCCTCCATCTTCTTCTTCTCCTCTTCCGCTTTTTTCTTTTTTTCTTCCTCCTCCTTCTTCTTCTCCTCCTCCGTTTTTCCATCTGCTTTGCTCGGTGCGTCGGCTTTCTTCTTCTCCTCCTCCTCCGTTTTCGCCTCTCCTTTGCTCGGCTCTTCCTTGGCAGGATCCACTTTGGCGCTTTTGGCGCTCTTGACGGATTTGCTCGGCGAAACCTTCTTCGCCGAGGATACCCCGGAGGCTGATTTCCTCGCAATCTCCTCGTCGTGTTCCTCCGGTATCGGAGACGGCGCCCTCGGTACCGTCGCCGGCTTGGCCTCGAGGCTCTGCTGCTGCTGCTCCTGCTGTTTTTCCTGGCTCGACGTCGAAGACTGGCTCATCGACTTCAACAAGCTCTTCTTCACTGAATCAGTCAATAGCTTCTTTGTCACCGGACGGGGCACCGCCGAGGTCTCCGAAGTCATAGAAACTCTCGGGCTCAAGCGACGAACTGCACTGCTCGCCTGGTCAGTCTCTTCTATATTTAAATACATTTTAACATTTCATTCGTTACAAAAGTCTTTTTTCATCATCTTTCATTATTCTATCATTTTCTTCGTAAACTTTTAAGTACTATAGGTGTACAAATAAAAAAGTGCCTTTTTTTAATGGAATTCAAAATTTATCTGTAAACCAATGAAGACACATCTAATACTCAAAATAATCTCCATCGCTTTCGATGACTTTATATACTCCATCGTTCAAGCAACTGCCAAAGTTTGATCAATTTATGTAACTGTGATATGGAATTATTAAACATAAAACATACAACACCTTATTAATTTGTATACCTAAAGACTTCGTATAGTCTTTCTTCAGAATAATTTATTAATTTTCTTTTATCGGCTTATTCTCGCAAATTTTACCATAATTTTTTGTATTTCATTTTATTCTTATACTCTTTAAAATTATCATACTGTATCTTTTTTATGCGTGAGTGCTAAGGTGTTGTGATTTTCGACTTGTAATTTTTATCTTAAACGCTTATATGTATATTAAAAAAAAATTTATACTATATGGAAAGTCGAGGAAAAATATTCTAAAAGAGGAAATGAGAAACAATGGTTAATTATATAAAAACGACCCATCTCGAGGCATACATAAAAAAATTCATTACACACGATGTTTGAAGAAAGTGATAAAAATTTGGGTCATTAAGAGGTTTCGACACAGCTGGCGAAAATAAATGAAGTTTTACATGTTCAAAGTATTATGAACACGATGAAAATTTGAAAGAACGTTCTTTGTCACTAAAGAAATGTATATAAATTCAAAAAAAAATCGTCTACATTGTTTTCATGTAATCAAGTGTTAAAGTTACATTCTTATAAACCTTGGAAATATAACCTTGATATTCGAATCATTCATTTCGTCTTACAAAAATTTTCAGGAATTATTATGAAGTCGATATCGTCAAGGACACGAAAAGATATCACCGCTTGAAATTTTGAGA
>JAPYYW010000678.1:0-44169 GCA_030522545.1 Cremastinae sp. A BG-2022a
ATTCGAGATATTTATTGTTGAAAATTGTAGTTTTAACACGCGTTCTTATGGAGAGTGTACAAAAAAATATGACATTTGTCATTAAATATCTCGACTTCTTCACGGTGAAACTTCATAAAATTTGGTGTACATATGTATATAACCTTAAAGAACGTTTGTGCAAAATTTAAACGAAATCTGTCGACGCTTATTTTACAGACGAACCACCTTAAGTTCCGTTTTTCGCAAGAAACTTACAATTCGCTATAAATAAATTCGATGTTGAAGAATTTTCGCATTATGCTCTGATCGCGAAAATGAGCGATTTTTGATAATTAATTTCTTGGTAATTAAGTCGATGACCTACCCTGAAATTTTGCAGGAAGCTTATCATTTATACAAGTACTAAAGCCTCTAATTTTTTCAAATAAATCTGACGAATTCTTTAAAACGATACGACTACCTTTAAATGTCGTGCATACATTTTTACATTTACAATGGAAAAATCACAAACGCTCTCTCTACATTGTATTTTTTCAAAAAATCTATCGTAAACTTTTTTTCGAAATTGGTTCAATTTTATATCCAACAAGAAACGCTTTACCTTTGAATTTTGTATATTGTTTTATTATTTTAAAACTTGGCGATTATGATGTTGAACGTGAGAAATTTGAAGAAAAAAATTGGTTTTTCTCCTTATTTGATAAATGAATTAGTCTCGGTGCGTATGAGGATAAGTAGAGGGGGCGTGCTCGTGTTACATATGCATCAGAGATGAGAAGTTTATTTAGGAAAACTCACTGGGTCCGCTGGAGGAGAGACCGGGGGATCGGGCTTTTTGAATCTTGACGGACATACCCTCGTCTGCTTGAACGTTGAACGGTTGATCGGCAACGCTCTCGGCCCATTGTAACGGAGTCAAAAATAGGCCGTCCTGCAAAGCTTGCTCGATCACTCTCGATATATTGTCCTTATTATTGTTTTCCCCCTTCCGAGCCACTATTTTCTCATCCTTATTGACGTTTTCATCGCCTACCGCACGAGTTACTACTCCGTACTCGTTGTTATTTCCGTTTATGCCGCTGCTTTCCCCCGCATCCTCCCATCCATCGCTTATTCGTTCGGTACGATGAATTCCTTCACCGGCCTTATTATTCTTTCTCCCCTCATCATCGATTTTCGGACGGAACTCGTACGTCTCGACGTAGTCGTCCTCTCTGCTCTTGTCATATTTCACAGCAGGACCATCGTTATTAAACGATGCTCTCGAGTACTCGACCGTCTCCTCCTCTGATACTTCAGAGCCCTTCGGACCATCGGGCCCATTTTCCAATAGAGACCCCACCGAATCATCTCCCCGGATTCCATCTCTCCTGCTCTGCTCCCTCCACCTCTCTTTTCTACTTTCCGTCGGGACATCATATGGGTATCCATTTATTTTTGATATTACCTGTTAAATACATTTTTTTTAAATTTATTTTCAAGCAATTTATATTCGATTAAACTATATCTGAGGATGGAAACATAGTTTTTTTTCAAAACTAATAAGCTTTCAATCCGTTCAACAGTTTTTTTCGTGCACACCATGTCATACTTTTAAACACCAGTTTTTTTAAAACTATTAATAATTTTTCGATGCCATATTTTGATTCTATATAACGCAAGTCTCCAATTTAAAAGAGTGTCTTTTTTTATTTACGAATTTACTCGATATTTTCTGCTCTACACTGTAAAAAATTTCGCGGTGTTAAGCAAATTATTGTGTGAGTGGCAAAAGGAAATGGTGTAAAATAATAACACCGATGTGTTTGGTAAAAGATACTTATTGCTGATTTCACGGGGTTAAAAATTGATGATTTTAGCAACAGGGATGGGCAGAGCTCGATACTTTCCTGTAAAATGAACATTTTTCAACGGATGATATGTTCTTATTATACCATCGACGAAATAAGCATGACCTATTGAAAAATTATTTTCATTTCTCAGAAAAATATCGAGCTTCGCCCATACCTGTTTAGCAATAAAACTTTACGTTTCTGGCAGTCCACTCTCTATTAAGTGGCAATAAACGGACGAGAATTAACGCGAAAAAAATGTAGTATCAGGTATCTGAGCTGAAGCTTGGCATATCAAAATATCATTTTATGACCCATTATGTGTAAATATCATTGAGAAAATCGGTCCTCTAGTACACCTTTCGTTAATCGGGTTTGAGGGGAAGCATTATTATTATTTCAAGAAACTGATACTTGAATGTAAAAATTTCAAAAATATTGCATCAACGTAACATGTATTATGAAAAAAAATAGTACACAAAAATTTTGATAAAAGAACAAGTCCAGGTAGTACATAAGCCTATATCAGGATAAATCTCTGCATTCACAGAAAGAAAATTACGAACAATAATTTACGAACAAAGTTGCATAATGTGCATGAACCTTACAAACATGTCGAAACTTACATTAGTACAAAATATATTCTTTTTTTTCTGTATCTTGCTTTTTTATTCGCACCGAATGGTGTTAGAAAGAATAGTGTAAACACAGCATATCAAGCCACATGTATTAACACCATGCCATATTCTACACACCAAACGGTGGGAACGATATATAGACCAAAAATGGTGTTAAATAAACACCATTTTAACACCAAATTTTTTACAGTGTATTTGACCCTAAAACAATCGATTCGTCGGAATAATTTCTGTATGATCATAATTTGGAAAAAAATCAATAGATTAGATTTTCGCATAGAGATAAGATTTTCATTTGTTACCGGACAAAAAAAAGGCATCGAGCGCCAAATTAAATCAAGTTTTTTTTCTCAACGCAGTGCATATTTTATTAATCATTGCGTGTAAATGGGAATTCGTCAATCGAAAGTGTCGAAAATTCTCGCTCACTTGTCATCAATTTTTATCGGGTATTGATACGAGGGGGATATCGAGGACAAAAGTTCGGTTTCCCGCGAGAATAGACAAGACAATCGCTTAAATCGGTTTCTGAGCTGATAAATTTCCTGATAATATTGTATTAGCCCTGTTGGTGTGATTTATCTGACAGAAAAAAATGGATGGATGGAGGAAGAGAGAGAGAGAGAGAAATGAGAAGTCGAGAGAAGTGAAAAGATAGGCCAAGTTCACATCAGTGTTCTTTATCGTCTTCTCCCCCTTTTTTGTGACGAGTTCGTGATCGATCCCGATATTTGTGGGCGATACTCGCCACTTTTGCTATACATTGATTTATTTTTATTCCTATATCGTGCGATCATTCGTTCCTCGTGACAATGCTTCATAGTCATCTCGAAAGTAATGAAGATTTTAATTTCAATCTAATTTAATTTAACTGAAAAAAAATTGGGAAACATGTTGCTGGTATAGTAAAATCACGTTTTATGCATCTAATGATAAGACAGGCTCGATTCGAGAGATCATAGACATTCTGATACAACGCTTTGGTTAATGGTCAAGCCGATTGAAAAATACGTCGTTTTAATCTTAGCACATTTTTCATTTTCCAACTCACTTGATTATATCACATTATTACACTTATATTATTGAAAATAAAATTAAATACGTGTTAAAATTGAATTTATGAAAACCTTTATAAATTTTTCAATTCAAGTCGAAGATTGAGTAAAATATTCTGTTTGGGCTCGATCAAAAAATCTTCCAATCAAGATAAAAAATAAACAACGAGAAATGGAGAAATTCGAAAGATTACCGACTGTGATTTGAAATTAAGAAAAAGAAATTTCTGATCAAGACAAAGTGAAAAAAGTTGTAACAATAAGGTCATAGAAGATCTATACGATGAAATAAAATGTACTGATAGTTTAAGGTGGTCCGATGATTTTCGACTATCCAAGATTTTGTAATCAAATTTGGTTTGTGTTATTTGAGAGTACTACGTTGCTTGTCTTGTGTCTAAATTTTAATATCATTTATTGCTTTCTGGAAATTGAGATATTAATTCTTAGAAGTCAGAAATTTTCGCAATCTCTCATAAACCTTAAATTACAAACTTGTGATTTTTGACGATAAATATTTCGATTTCGAGATTGTGAAGCATCTTTAAATTTTCCATATCTTTTAATATTGTACCAAAGAACGTTGATGCAAATTTTCAATAAATTTTATCTTGAAAAAAATTTCAATCAATAACACCGGGCCACAAAAAAAAGTTGTCTGTACTTTCGACCAGACCCCCCCCCTTCCTCTAATCTCTATGCATTTTGGCGCGCTGAATCCGTTTTGTCCGTACACCGTCAATATTTTGAGTAAATTGCGAAAAACTAAAATATGTAAAAAAATTGCTATTATTATGGTAAAAAAATGTTCTGAAACTAAAACAAGTATGATTTTGATGTATTTTGATCTGCTGAATCCGAATCTCAAGCCTATTTCATCCGTACACTTTTTAAAATATAAGTAAAAACGGGGTTTTTGTAAAAACGGGGTTTTTGGTAAAAACCCCCAAAAAATTTATAAAATTTAGAAAAAATTTTTTTTAACACAATTACTGCAATCTTTTGCAATTTTCAGAGATTTTTTGGGGGGGTTTTTGCAATTTACCTGTATTTTAAAGGGTGTACGGATCAAATAGGCTTGAGATTCGGATTCAGCGGATCAAAATACATAAAACTTAGACTTGTCCTAGTTCGATACATATTTTTTTATCATGAAAACTGCAGTTTTTTGCCATTTTTTACGGTTTTTCGCAATTTACTCGAAATTGTGACGTAAAAATTACAGACAACTTTTTGTTTGTGGCCCGGTGTAATTTTACCTCTGAATTGCAACGCGAGTATCTATAATAATTCCCTCATCGCGATATCTCATCAGCTCTTGACAAAAAATGTTTGCCTCTGAAATTTGGACTGATATGATGAACGATGAAGAATTCGGATCGAGACAAGGCCGAGACATAAAAAATTGTAGAGTCGATGCGATTTGTTTGTTTTTTTTGGTCCTGCTGCAAATGCAGCCTTTGCTCTTTTGAAGTGTACGTTCAGCAGAGTTTTCTTCGTTCTCAAACATAAATTTTCTATTTCTATATTTTTTGATCTTTATAAGGAAAAGTCGCGTTTTGTGCGAGTACAAGCGGGCCTTCGGTCCATTGGTTTCATAAATTGCATTCTTTCCGACTCTCCCGGCCAATTTCTGCACCACCCGGAGCCTCGAGGCAATGAAAAAAAAAGAACAAAACACTGACATGAGACAGACTGCAGTCGTCTTCGGTCCACGTGACTTTATACTCTCTCGTTCTCCTTCATTCCTCTCCTTTCAATCTTCCACGACAAAGCGTGTCCCAAAAAGAGCAACGAGAATGATTTACCGAATTCGTCGATGAGGAATTTCTTCTTAAAAACTTTTTAGATACATTTTTGTCGAACTAAGAAATATTTTTTCGCGATTCCCTCGAATAATCTTTATTGTTATTATTTTTGACATCTCCTCGGATTATTCTGCTCCCTTTTTTCATGTTATATAATATATAAAAAGGGTATCACTAGACGTTTCTAAAAATTACTGACTGACCTCGATCCTTAGAATAACCTTTCGATAGATCATGATCAAAAAATTCGTCCCATTATCATACGTCCTCAATTTGATAACGTTATACTCGTCCTGATTTGCATTGATACGCAAAAATCGTTGCCACGGGAACGCAATTATCATCCGATCGGAATGAATCTAGTTTCATTCGAAAGCTAATTTAATTTATTCAAATGTATTTTTTTGAAATTAAAAAATGGAACAATTTGGCCAAAAAATATGTGAAAAACCAAGTGACCCGATGTTAATGCCCCTTATTACTGATGTATAGTATAGAGGAAGTGTTCGTTCACTCTGACTTTCTTTTTTTCTCAGAGTGACATTTATTTATTGCCTTTTCGCGGCGTTATAGTATAATTAGGCGAGGATTGGTCGGGGGGCTTGTTGGATTCGTGCGTGAATAAACGATTGGATCGCGTTATATTGCGTGCTGCTGAGGATCATATAAGTACCATTTGAAGTGACGGCGAGACCAACTGGCTCGAACCTCGACGGAATTATACTTGATTTGTATAATACCTGACGCGGCTCTGTGATAACATCACCGCATATTTAATACGAGCTCAAGGTCATCGGGGAATCCCCGCGGTACTCTCTGTAATTATCGCCCATGTTCCGGGACACCGCGTGTACGCGTCCGGAACTTAATTAAGGGAAAAAACTGTGACTTCGCATAACTATGCACAACGGATATGTTCCGGGCTAAATATACTAATTCAATAATATTAAACCTTTTCCCACTGCTTTTTTTTTATCTCGATAAAGAGATGGCCATGAGCATATTTTTACAAATCATATTAGTTCAATCTCAGCTATATTAAAGGAGGTTATTGTTATACGGAATGTCAAAGTCTGGAGAATTGCTTGAAAATATAACGATTCGATAGAAAATAAAATCAGCTGTGAAGATAAATACATTTGAAAATGACAAATTTACAAGGTGATTTTGCTTTGTGTATAGGGTATGAGTATTCATTTAGCAATAATCACATGCAGATGCAATTACATGAATTTTTGATATAGGGAGGTATTATTATTGATATCGACAAAAAACAGCGGGGTCGTCGAACAAATAAGAAAAATTTATCGAGTTATTAGTCGACACTTCACTGTGTGTCAAACCTATTTTGTATTCCTTCGAAACAGTGTCTAATTTTTAAAAGTATATAAATTAATCACAAACCGTATTCTTCTGAAACGCATTGATAGAAGTGAATATCGTATTATGAAAAAGCAAATAAAATAAAGCTTTCTTCAAATTGAGGCTTTTTTATAATTTTAATTTACAAACAGTTGTTGCATTGACTACTACTATTGAAGTTACTTGAAGTTACAACCTCCTTAATAATTATTATTTTTCATGATGATTTGGTGACATTTTTAAATCCCGCACTGTTGCGCTATCAATTATTCAATATTATATAGAATAATATCGTTATCATGAAATCTGCAAAAGATTTTTAGTGAGATTCGTATATAATAGTCATAGGCGAGAAAATCCTCAGAGAACGATCAATGTTGCGATAAGCGTAGAATTGTAAAGAAATTAACTATTAAAAATAGAATTTATTGCGCATATCATTTCTGCAATCGTACGGAAAATCTCGAGCCTGGTTTTCATCAGGCATACCTCCTTGTAAATCCATTACATTGCCAGAGACATCATCACTCATAAATGCGTACATTAATTATAAAGTGCGCTGATAAACATATTTTAGAGCTAAATTTTATTTTTAGCCTAGATTATAATTATTTATGGAAATCAGATATATCTTTTTAGTTTTTTTATATAGTATATAGAGTATATAATGAGTATATTATATAGCTATGTTTGTCACTTTATTCTATATTAAAAAAGACATGATGAGGCCTCAGAGCACATTATGTGATGTTGTATGAGGTATATGCGCCTATATAGAAGAACAGCAAAATATCAATTTAAACATCCCAGCAAGAAGGAAAAAGCGGTCGCGTTTTTGCTTCTGCTTCAAAAATCTAAAAAAAAAAGAAAATCTAAAAATTTTGCGATTTTCAAGTATTTAACGAACGAGTCTCAGACGTGAACAATTATATCTGAATAGTTCAGGGATCGTAAATATTTAAAAAAAAGAGGAAGTTCGTCGGGCGTAACAAGGAAAAGAATTCCAAATTTTCGAGAATATATACCTCGATTATATGGTATCCGTTGTAATTCGTCGAGGTTGAGGGAAAAACCGAACACAGCCTCGATTGTTCGGATTTTCGACTAAATTTGGAATTAGTAGGCCGGTATTGAGTGTCGGGGTAAGATGTGCCGGGTCTTGCAAGATAGTTCGTTACCGAAAAACATTTCGTTGCTATTTGACAAGTTCAATTGAGTCTCAGTTCCAGTCTTATTTTCTATGTCATATACGAAAAGTGAATAGTGTTTTGTGCTGTTTCAAATTTATAATATCGTTTCGAAATACTTGAAAAAAATGTCGGTGTGGATGAAAGTGCTGTCCAATTGATGCAAATAATCTCGATCCCGCTATTTTATTCTACATAGTATTATTGCCATTACATTAAACGTATGCAGTCTTTTAAATTCGAACGAACAATTTTTTAATAACGGTTTTGCTTCGAATAATTAGATTTTTCATAATAAATTATTAGTCCTATATATTTTTATTTACCCATATAATATTCGATGGTCCGTTTTTTAACTTGATTAAAAAAAATACAAATAATATTGAGTTTTGTGTGGTGTGGTAGTGAAGTGAAGTGTGAGGCTCAGAGTGCATATTGAGCAGAAAATTAGGGAGATTCGCATCGTCTCTATGAATCATTCTTAATAAAGCTGATTTCGTCAAGAGAAAGGTAGGATACATCGCTAATTGAAATTGAAATTGAAATTTTCATGGGTCTATACAAGACCCAGTGTTCTCAAAAAAAAAAAAAAATTCGCAAAACTTTTTGAAGATTTTTTATTTTATTTTAAAAGCTTATTCAATCAAATATCCTATTTTAAAAAAGACATGAAGCCTATAATCAATTCATCGGAATAGAGCGTATTATGCGAGTCTAAAATTTTCAAGTTTTGTTTATTGCTATATATATCGCAAATAATACCCTCTCAAAATTTTATCTATACCCCCTGTTTTTTAATTCATTGATGAGCCACCTTAAGACTTAAAAAAAACTCTGAAGATATGTGGAATAATGGTGAACCATATTTCCTGTTTTTTTTATTCCGAACCACCTTAATAACTAAAATCCAATATCATTATCCGATCTCAAAATGGATTAGGAAACTTCAATTTCTCCGCTTATAACAGTAATCTCCCTATAAGTAAAGGCTCAGTACTCTGGCATATTATGCTTGAGCATGAATGACGGATTTTGCACACGCTTGGGAAAATTAAAGCTTAAAGGTGAAAATTAAACACTGGTAGTGTTTTGCTATTGAATCTTCAAATATGCTCAAACGCTCAACAGTTACGATTTAAAAAATTTTTTTTAAACATTTTCTATTACTTAAAAAAATGTGAAGAGAATTTTAAAAAACGGACAAAAGTTTTACATCATATTAAGAAAAAATTATTGTTCATTTGTCACAATCTTCCTTCCATATTCGTAATCATTAATCGATCGTTTCAGAACTATCTTTCACAGAAAACTTTTCACAAATTTTTGAAATATTTTTTAAGAACATATATATTGTATACAAATACTATGTATAAACGGAATTATTTGATGTTTAGAATAATTCTGCGATTAAAAAAAAATCATCGGTGAAATTTGAGAAATTTGCATGTAACAGATTTTTTTTTGGAACTCCAGTTAAAAATTCACATCGTCCTCTCGAGAACGAAAAATGTTAATGTAATGCGGGATTGAACATAAATTGTCAAGACTCATACAGAGGTCCGTGAACTTTATGCTTCTCTTACGCAACTTTTTTTTCTCGATGCGAACTTTCTTATGTAAACCAAGTAGATATTTTATCTCAGAGCACTTCAATATACGACGTGCTTGTACTATCCGTCCGCCGTGACGAATCTGCACGAAAAAGTAAGAAAAAGAAGAACGAAGAGATGATATCTCATAAGAATTTATTTTTGAGCTATTTTCATAATTTTTTATTTTTATTCATATATTTTTATCGCTAATTTTTCATGTTCAATTATAATGATTAATTTTAATTTTTTGTTAATCAGTGGTTGAATTCGATAAAAACAAATTAATATGTTAATAAAAATGATATTTCATTTAACACGTGTGGCTATGTGTTTTCTCGTGACTCTTCTGTATTTCTGATATTTTTTAAACACGTTTATTTTGTTTTCTACTTCTTGAACTTCTTGAATTTGAACCAATAAGATTTTCTGTTAGTTTTTTGTACGAATTTGCGACGAGTTCGTCAAGTTTATTCAATTCATTGAGAAAAATTATTGCAAATTGCATATTCATTAGTAAAAATCCTTTTTAAAAAAATCTTTAAAAGTGCATATAAACCTTAATTAGACGACAAGTACCCCTCACCACCATGGATCAAATTAATTCTTTTTTTTCGACATTGTTGATAGTCGATGATAAATTGAAATTTAATGTATGTTGAATATAAATCTAAGCACGTGGACGAGTTTGCAGTGAGATAAACCAAGAGAAAAAAAACATTTTTAATTTGATTGTACTTAACGAACTATCTTGAGTTTGTGAAAAGATTCCACAAAAATGACTAGGAGCATATGCTAATGTTGAATGAATTCAAGAAATCTTTTTTCCCGCAGCACCATCAGCATTATGTAGAAAATGTAAAAAAAAAGCTTGAATTCATCACTGAGAGTGTCCCTTTATTGATTTTATCAATAATAACCTTTGGAAAGTTGGTAGCTCTTGGCATCGCACTTGCCTTGCGTATCAATTTCCATATCTTTTAAAATGCTGCTGCATGTGAACAAGGCGAAAGTAGAGAAAAAAGAGGAGCAGCTAGATTGAGTGGAGCAGGAAAAATAAAAATTTCATCGATATTCGCCGAGTATGAATCGCGATGCCCGCTGTATATATATTCCTTACCGTGAAAATGAGAATAACGAGTGTGATAGTGAAAAATTGCGAATTATTGAATAAACGAGCCATGTTTATGTTTCCAATAAAATCCTGGCGGTTTTTGTTCCTCGTTTTGTTTTTCCTCGCGTTTATTTATTTATTTATTTATCTGCAGCGTAGATAGTCTCTTGGAGTCTCTTTCTCGCCCCGGCACTTATTTATCGCGAATAAGGCTGCTTTGCAAGTGTCTCGCGGGAGAAGAGCCGCGAGCTGCTACGAGCGTCGATTCGTTATTCGAGAATTTGAACGGAACGCTGCTGCGAACGTCCACCGCGCAGAATCTCCACGAGCCTTTTTATTCTCGCTCTCGCGTGTGTTCCTCAGTGAAAGGACGCTCGAGCGAGCGTTCTCGTAACTATTCCCTCCTCGCTCTTCATCACACTATGATCGTGTTCCAATCACAATTCGCGTATTTATACTTCGCGTTTCTCACTCGAACCACTGGACCAATGTCTCCATATTTTATTCCGACAAATATTTCATCAATATTATAATCTCGTTATTATACTCATTATAGTCATCACTTATTGCTATATTTCACTTCTCTAAAAATTCGTGACCATCTTTTTTTCTCTCGTCTCTCTCTTTATTTTTATCAACTCTGTTTATTAAACCGCGCGCGCACGACAAAGTTTCGTGTTTAAAAAAAAAATTTTTTTTAAATAGTTTCATATACGCTCGAGTGTTGGGCTAGAGCGCGGGATGTTTATTTTTTGGGCCGCGTTCGCAGAGGACGAAGAAAAAATCGGCTGAACAAAAACGAGCGTACAGGATCGAGCTCGGTTGAACACTGTCCACGCGCTCGTCCGCCGACGCACGACACCGATTTCGTGTCTCGCGGGACTGTTAATATATTACGGGCTCTCGGCGCCTTGTTTTTTTTTTCTCCGCACTCCGCAAGAGAGAAAGAAAGAGACAGATGGATATCACACGGCTCTGAAAAATGAGAGAGAGAAACGTTCTCCGCAATCTTTCATACATGCGATCGTCCAACAATATGCGTCCATGTTCCATAGTTATTAGGGGTGTGCGAATATATATCGTTCAAATCGAATTGAATGCGGAATAATTCGAAAATTTCGAATAATTTGCGAATTATTCGCGAATTACCGAATTATCACTGGGATTTTTGATTGTTTTTCATTCAAGGTTCATTACATCGTGCATCAAAATATTACATTTTCGAATAATGTACTTTTTTTATTTAAAACATTACAAATAAATTACGAATTCAGTATCGTATTTATTATTTTTTAACAAAAATTTGTAGCAAATTTTTAAATGTTGTATTTTTCATAATACTTTATTTGCTAAAATAGTGTTATTCATGTTGTTTCATTCTCATTAAAAAAAAACTATACTCATTGTTCTGTTTTTGTATTTTTATTTCATGGTTATTTAAATGAAATGTATATTATTTGTAAATTTTATATTTTAATGCCGAACATAACAATAAGTCCTGAATTCAAAACACTCGAAAATTCACGAATAATTTAATAATTCGTGAATAATTCGCTAATTTTCAAATTATTTGAATTTTTTTCGAATCATTCGAAATTTTTCGAAAGAATTCGAAAATTTGAATTATTCGCACACTCCTAATATTTATATATATTAGGGTGTGCCAAATTAAAAAAAAAAATTTCCCCGATGAAACAGGCTAAAAAGTTAAAGGGAGGTGAAAAAAGAATCCTGTTTAAAACGGAGCTCTTAATATTAATATTTAGAGGTCGCTATTCGTACTTTTTTATTTTCCATTTAAATAACATGGAAATTTTTTTTTCTTTATTTTTGTAGTTCCGCATTCGTCCATTCTATAGATAAACCAATAATATATTTTTGTAAAAAATTGAACGCTCTACAAAAAAGTTCTCACATAAATTTTTCGTTAATCTCACCATTTCAAAGTTATGTTAAATATTATGATATACTATGTTTAAAAAAAAGATCTGATGCAATACAAACTAAAATAAATTGACGCCGTCACGATCCCGGGTGCTGAGCATGCCAATCCGTCACAAAAGCCTCTATTCTAAAACGTGCGTTTTATACTTTACAAAAAATCGTTCGGATTTATATACGTCAGAGTGAAAAGATCGCTTTTCCATCGCACACGTCGTCACTATACTCACAAATGTCCCATCAAAGAAATTTCACTTCTTCAGAAAGTTGGAAAGTCTTTCGTAATCTCCATGACGACAATGAATGACGTCAAACCCATTCCCTTTTCAAGTTTTTGCATTTCTTTTCCTTGCTATAAATTTAAATAGAAATCCGATTTGGAGCCTCCTTTTCAAATTTTGTTTGTGCATGTAAGGATTTATTTGAATGCTTTCGTATCCTGCATTTCAATGAGACGTATTGTATATACAATAATGTATTTTCGATAAATTCTGAGAATATAAGTACTTTTATAGTAAACTAAAAAATTATAATAACATTAAAAATTTATTAGATAAGAAAAATATATATAAAAATCAAGTTCTGTTTATTTACGAATCGAAAAAAACTGCATGTGTGCAACTACATTGCGGAGACTTTCATTTCTGACGTATAACAGATCTGTCAACGGTAGTTTTTATTCTCGATACGTGATAGGAAAACACTTCACTCTGCCGATGATCGATGCTCTAGATTGTACTTATTGTTTATATCTACAAGCCTGTTCACGCTTGTAATAAAGCTATTTACAAATCTAATATCATGCAGCGATATTTTTTTGAACATGAACAAATTATTTTATCGTATGTTACATTTTTCATTTGCAGCTTTCTTTTCTTATTTCATTTTTTTATAATCAATACAATTTAGTTATTCAATCTTACAATTAATTGTAAAATAGTTAGGAAACAATTTTATAAAAATGATATGAGGTCGAAAATAATATTAATCAGTAATTAATATAATTCAATTAAAATAACTATGACTTCGAGACTAACAATAAGAATTTTTTAAATTTACATTTAGTAAAACAAAATCATAATAATGTAAGCATTTTTTAACTGAAAATTATTGAAAAATACCGAAAACTAAGTGAATATATAATTTTGAGTATAAAAATGATCAAATAAAAACTTATATGAATAATAAAATTATACATAAATTGTATTGGAACAGTATATGTTCTGCTTTATTGAAAAATCCTCAAATTTGACCAAACTCATGTTACAACATAGTATGATAAAGGATATGAGCAATTCCATCTCAATTCATCAATGACTATTTCATGATGACCCTTTCGATTTAAAAAATTTTTTAATATGTTTTTGTAGATGCAAAATAAAGTATCCGTGCCAATTTTTAAAGCCGTCGATCTTAACGCGTACCAAAGTTTCGTAAAATTCTTTAAATATTTGTTACTTCTATAATAATGAAGATATCGTAACATAATATATGAGGTTAATTTTTTATTTCATTTTTTATGGACTTTTTGGAACAAAGATTGAGAATTGAGAAAAAAATTTTGAGCTATAAAATTGAATTTTCTTTCAATGGGACCCCTTCGATAAAAAAACATTCACAAAATTCTACATTAAAAAACAAATCCTTGAGCCTAGACCGAAGATGGGATTCAAATAACTTCGTATAAAAAAAGAAATGTTTTTTATTTTTTTTGTAATTTTGATCATTTTTTCGCTCTGTGACTTTGGAAATATTTTTCTTATACGAAGTTATAAGTTTTAAATATAAATAAAAATTTAATTTTTTTTTCATTTTCATCTTTTTTCGCTGTATGACTATGGAAATTGACTATGAATTCCATCGCCGGTCTGGCCTGAAAAAGTTTCTTCTTTTTTACGTATAGAATGTTGTGAATTTTTTTAAATCGAAGTGGTTTTATTGAAAAAAAATTCAATTTTTGACCTTGAAACGTCTAAAAGAAAGACGAAAAAAATTTTTTTTCTCGGTTTTCAATTGTTTTTCCAAAATGTACATTAAAAAACAAAAAAAATGACACCCTATTAAATTACGATATTTTAACTATTGTAGAAGTTGTGAGTATTTTAAGAAATTTACAAAACTTCTGTAGACGTTAAAATAGAGAGCTAAAAATTGGCATGGATACTTTATTCAGCATCTACAACAACATATTAAAAAAAAAACGAAGAGGTCATCCTAAAATGGTCATTGAATTGAGATGAAATTACTCATATGTAATAGTCATCAATCCTAATACAATTATCTCCTTATGTCGTAGAGAAAACAAAAAGTGAAATTGAAAAAATGATAAGGAGCTAAAATTTTGATGTTCTTGAATAAAAGGAATAGCAGGCACGAATAACGAGATATTTATTCGTTGGTGTTCCAAGTGATTCGTATAAATCGATAACTGTCAGAGATTTTGGATGTAGTCCAATTTCAATGTCGAAAAGATGAAAATACGAAGCGAGTTGCTTTTTCGTGCGAATTCTTTGACTGGCTGGCTGTCTAATCCATTACAAAAGATATGAAGCTCTGATTGATTCGCGCTGGAGGAGAGAGGCCGCGAGCTGTGAAGAATTGCTATCTCAATCCTTACCGCGCGTTGCCGCAGTCACCTCGGTTTACTATGTATTGCCTGCAAATGCCAAACACACTGATGCACACGCTGCGCACCTCGATAATTGAGAATCATTTGAAACCGCTATTTTCATCGGTAAAAAAGATTTTTACTCGAAATTTTGCATTCATTATTTTTTTTAAATTTATTTCAAATTTTTACATTTTAACTATTTTCCTAGAATTATTATTTTTTGTTGCAAACCGTGTAATATATGATCTTTGACAGATAAAATTTTATTATTTGCACCAAGGTTTCCAAAGACTATACATTTTTATAAAATAATGCTCGATAAATTATATGCATATTGTTCTTTTTTCCTTTATATAGGTATCAATTTTCCAAGCATTCGATAAATAAATTCAAGAATGAAGATTTTCCTTTTAAAAATTTACCATTCTCTGCTTACAACTTGAGGCACGCTATTACGAAATACCTGATATGAAAATACACAAGATAAAAAAAAATTATTTTACGTAATCCGTTCAAATAGGAATTTAAATATGTTTACCTCATGTTTTGGCATTTATCTTAGAAATTCAGTGTACTTTGCTATATTAAAATTAATTACCAACAGCTGAAATTTATATTTTATGTAATGTTTTATTTATTCGAAAATTTTCTCATTAAACATGTTTTCATACATAATTTTTTTTGTGAATCATGATTTGATCTTTGATGGATGAAATTTTGATAAATTGTTTAGTTATTTAAGGGTGATACTTCATGAAACTTCAAAATAAATTTGTTTCTCGAGAAATGCATCTTATAAATATACCATACCATTTTGAAAAAAATATTTTTATTTGAATTCATTGTTACTAAATAATTGCCACCAATAATACTGTTATTTCTAATTTAATTTCATATATGCATATTTTATTGATACTGTATATAAAAATGTCGTTTTTAACATATTTTGTATTCTGAATGTATCAGTTTCCAAGTATTCGTTAAGTAAATCCGAGAATGAAGTTTTTCCTCTCAAGAACTTATACCATTCTCCACTTACAACTGGGACACATTACGAAATAATATCCGAAACAATAAAAACGATAAAAAAAGAATTCTTTTACATATTGCGTATATTTAATACCAAACGTAACTCGTGATTTTTCTTTTATTTTATTTTTTTTTATGCTAAACAAAATTATTTTACACTAAAATTTTAATTATCTTATTTTAATTTATTTAAAATTAATTCAATTTATTATATTTTAATTATTTTATACTTAAAAAAAACAAAAACTGAACATTTCTAGTTCATTATTAATTTTTCGAAATTTGCATGTGTACTCTTAAAAGTATACTTTTAAAGAAAAAATGTAAGGACAAATATTTTGAATGTATTTATAATTTCTCATTTATACATAAGAATCCGCTGACTTTGACGCAGTCACGTATGAGCAAAATCCTCTTTTTCTCTACATTTCGCTGAATTGTTTATTCCTGGCGGGCGATGATAGAAAAAAAAAGTAATTTGCGTATTCAGGCGTACTCACCATAGAGCGATAAATTATTCTCGCTCTCCGTATAAATTAGTAATTATTATCATATAATATAAAAATTCGTTGAAGAGCTATTTCGAGTTTGTATAAAAAAAAAAAGGTCGTCGGAGCGGAAGCGGTCGAGGTCCGTTGAACGGAAAACCGCACAAACCCATTCGGCTTCCTCATTTAATTCCATAATTAATTTCATAAAGCGATTCTCAACGTCGAGGACGTAAATCGCTTTGTTGATAAAAAATAAAAAATGAAAAAACAAAAAAGGGAATGGTGAAGTTCGGTGACGTAGTCGCGTGCGTGAACCGCCGCCAAGTCCACGGACAAATCGCGATAACGATCGACTTCCGGCGCGAACGAGCGCATCCGGTTAATTCGTATATTTCGCTCGATGACGTGTATACTCGCCGACAGCGAGTCTCTTTTATTGTCCCGTTCATGCAGCGCAATGCCATCCTCAGTTGACGCTGGAAAGCCATCGAGTTCGCCCAAGAATTTTCCGTTATCGACCGCAGGTTTTTTCTTCTTCAAATCGTCCTCCCCCCCCCCACACGACACAACGATCTTATCGTTCCTGGCACTTCCCCGCTGATAAAACAGATACCGGTCATTTTACTATTTTTTTCACGATTTGCCTTTATTTATTTATTTATTTATTTAATTTATTTAATACAGGAGTTGTTACCATCTTGTCAAATCACTCTCTAATCCACTATACCAAGTAGGAATCAAAAAGAAGCTGATGTCCAATAACATATTTTTAGCTCAAATGAAATTATTGAAATTTTTTTATTTGATTACAAAAAAATATGGTCAATAATTACTTAGGTAGGTTTTAAAATAGCTGTTTTTATCGTATTATAGTTTTCATTATATGTGTAATATATATATTATCTCAAATCTCAATATTTACATAGTGTATACATATACTAGTGTTTATTATAGAATATATATATTATGTAGTGATTAATAAAATGTAGTTAAATAGAGTAAATATTTAACAATAATTAACTTTGCCATCGTAATTATATGAAATTAGTTATTAATTAATTGGCTTAGCAACTGTCAATTCTAACCTAATTTATATACGATTATATACAGACGTATTTGTACATTGTAATTAAAAATTAAAACTCCGAATAAATGAAAAAATACATTTGAATCGGATTTTAAGTCAATCTTGTTAGATTTTTCTTCACTACTTTCGAACAATTAAAGGCCATATTAAATATATCGGCCATATGGGGCATTCCACGCCAAATCGGACAGTTTTAAAAAATTTAATTTTTATTTCTTCCATTTTTTGATATTTTTTAATAGCCACCGAAAAACCCTTTCTGGTAAATTTAGAGATTTTTTTGATTACCCGTTCAAAAGATATCGAATTTTCAAAAAAATCGCTTTTTTTAAATTTTTTGTTCATAACTTTTTAAATAATGGTCCAAATTCAAACTATTCTTTTTCAAAATTTTAATTTGCTTATGTACTTTTGAGAAAAAAATAGTTTGCATTTGGACCATTATTAAAAAAGTTATGAGTAGAAAATCTAAAAAGAAGGTAATCAAAAAAATCTCTAAATTTACCAGAAAGGGTTTTTCAGTGGCTATTAAAAAATCTCAAAATGTGGAGGAATTCAAAAATCGAAATTTTTCAAACTGTCCGATTTGACGTAGAATGCCCCACATATACTATTGAACGAATGTAAAATTACTGTTAATGAGGTTTAGTGTACAGTGTACGTACATTAGTAAAAAAAAAGGTGACTTGTTAAAATTATTTTGTACCATCTCTCTTTAAATGAACTATATATATGTATATGATTTTCGAAATAAAATTTGAAGTAGATTTGAAGTAGTTTGTAAAAGTTTAATACTTGAAATAATACCGGCGCCACATATACTTATGATGAAACATATTAGTGGCATGACAATTAGGAGAACGTCTCATTTATATGATACATAATTCCCTATATTTATATTTTTTTATCGATAATACCTTACAGTATACATAATTAAACGAGTGTCGTGTGTATTTTTATATCTTGGGATTTGTTATCATTCACTTGTGATTTACGAGTTGGGTTTTTAAAATGGAATAGATAGATAAAATATTTATCATTTATTCCGATTCTGAGATTATTTTCTCGGATCCTACAACAGAAAATAAAAATGAAGTACATTATAACATTAGTTGTTTTAAAATCATATTTAAAAGTATTCAATTACTTATATGAAATTATAAAATATTTAAACATTTATGATGGTTGAATGTTAAAGGCAATGACTTTATTTATTTTAATCCAAATGTTTTATATCAACTTTCAATAAAACATACTTTTTTCGTTTGTACGATTTACGTTTAGATTGATACTCTTATGACGTCTACAGTAGAATTTCATTATCTCATAAATTATTATAGACTATTGTTAAAGCGATTGCATCTTTTTTAATGTTTATTAAATATTATGTAATAACAATGATGTATTAAACTCAAAATATTATTTTTATGTTGGCCAATTTTTTAAAAGTTCGACCTTCCAGAAATTGCATTACCTTTTTTTAAAACTTATTCTTAATGTGAATCTCTCGTCTCAAGGCATCTAAAATAATTTTGAAAGTCTGATATGAGACGTATATAAAAATGAGATTTTACGAGCTAGAATTTAACAAAACTATTTGTTTTTAGTTTCAATTTATAGTTATTATGAAATAGAGTTGGAAAATCTTTGTATTTTAAGAAATTTTTCTTCAATTTTTTTTGCTATTTCTACCGCTACAGGGAAAGAGACGGCGATTGCTACTGATGATCTGCGTGTCGACTTATTAATCGGAAGTATGTAAATAGATAAGATATGTATATGAATCATCATCGTTAGGCCGATGAGTTCGGAAAAATTCTTATTTCATACAAAATTTAACATAAACAGATAAATAGACTAGTTAACTTATTTATTAAAAACTTTTTCAATAATTTAAACATTTTTTAACGCTTAAGTAAATAATTATTAGTCTTTATAAAAAATGTATAATAAAAAAAATACATAAGAATATTGTTTTTTTTATTTCATATTTAGAAAATTTTCCATAAAAAAAGCAATACTAAATGATAGCAGGTTTGAAGCTTGATAACCCTATAGAACTATTCTGTAAAGTGATTTCAAATAGGGCAATGAAAATAGTGAATTTTTCATGATATATTAATAGAATTGACATTGTTAATTTTATTCTCCTAGCTGTAATTTAAAAAAATTTTAGTGCACTCTTTGAACTATTTTGACAACTCATTGCATTGTTTGAACAATTGAAAATTTAAAAAACCATATCGAGTGAAACATTTTGCAGAATAGTAGATTATTATTAAAATCATATACTAAATATATGAATCAATTTGACGGTGATTTAAAAGCTTTTATGAATTATTTTTATAAGAAGCAATATGTTACAATTTTAATAATTAAAAATCTACTAAATATATGAAATTTTTCAATTATATTCAAATTTAATTATACTATTTTTCATCTATTTTGAAACAATTAATACACAAAATGAAGGTAGTTCTATAAAAAATAGTTCTCTCAGGATTTTGTTAAACATTTACAAAAATCTTCTTGGATACAATGTGCAATTGTATATTAAAAAATTTTAAGAGGTTTCACTATGTAGAGCTTGAGATATTTATTGTCAAAAATCACTATTTTCTGCAGTCTCCCATAAGAACACGTGATGTTAAATATTGCGATCTGTAATTCTAAATATCTTGACTTTTGGCCAGTGGAACGTGTTGAAATTTAGCACAGCTCTTTATTGTACTTCAAAGAAGCTTCCTCAAGTTTTTTAAAAAAATCCTAAAATTGTGATTTTTAAAATTTTTATACATAAGTAACAAGTACAGGTCACCTTGGATGAATCCAAACCACCTTTCTTGAATGTTTTAAACTCAAGAACCACTTGGTATAGAGATAAATTGAGTTAAAAACTTTTGATTTTACTCTACAGATAAAACTACCCCTAGTTACTCTTATCACTATCTTTTAATTTATTTCAAAACTTTGATTTCCGATAAGAAAAAAGAGTTTACGAAAATACGAAAATGACACATGCGCATTATTTTGATTATTATTTATCTTTTCGTATGAAAAACAATCGATTGTATATCACTTTTGTGAACGGTAAATAATCTCGGTGAAATCATCATTAATCGTTCCACGAAAAATGACATACAATATATCGCGAAGTAAATTTGTTCAAATATTACTGACAAATATACATATATATTTCAAAAAGATTCTCTTATTTTATGCTCATGCACAGTATACTGATTTAATGCCAATCTAAAGTAATAAAAAAAATGTGATGTCTCAATTATTACTTGCCTTATGGAGAAAATTTAGGTGTGAAAAGTTATTGCAAGTAAATTACAAATGATTGAAGAAACGGGTGCGGAAAAAATTGTAAAATTACTCACCGGTAGCTTTGATTATTATTTATCATTTCGAATGAAAAATAATCGATAGCCAAGATAAAGATTTCATAAGAAAAATGATAAGGTGTATCAATTGGATTTGATCTTCATTTAATTCTTTATCTGTAGACGTGAATAACGGTTTCGAGACTGGACTATAAATCTAGTAGAAACGCCGAGAATGGAAAGACAGTCGAAAAGTAAGTTCGAACATGATGCGTGCAACTCTCATTTTCGCGACGGTCCTCGCTTTCGCGACCGTTTTCGTCTCTTCCGCTTCCGTGGAAGATTACTTGACTGCCAAGAACGGCGAGCAACGAATTCTTCTCACCGAGGCTAATCTCCTATCACCTGAAGAATTGGTAATTTCGTTTAAACAATTTTTTTTTTATTTTCAAATATATCTATAATTATTTTTAATATTAATATTTTAAATATAATATTGTAATATTTTTAATTCTACAACCGATTTGGGAATGAACCAATTTTGAAAATTATTCCATTTGTTCAGTCATTTTATATCCTTTGAATTTTTATATCCTTTCCGTTTCAGTGTAGCTTCAAATTTTGGTCATTCCTACCTTTGGCTTCGTGCATTTTTAAATTGATTTTAAATGTTTAATATGCGAATATATGTACATCTTTAAAAGAATTAGATGATATTAAAATTATTGTAATGATTAAAAATTCAAATAAATCATTTTGGACGTGCATCGAAATTGAATGCTTTGGTAAATGGAAAATAATATAAATTTTCGGGCAGGCGAGCTACAACCGTGTTACCCGTTTTATTGGTGATCTGGAAATTGGTTCAAGACTACAAGGCGAAAAAACGTACTCGGATGTTCTGAGGGTTAAGAACCCAACCAATGATGTCAAAACTTATAGTTATTACTACAAAGTTGATAATGGTAATTATTTCTTTATTAATTAATATACTATTAAAAATGTTTATTCAACTTTTTACTGAATTTGACTGTTTGTTTAAAATTAAAATGTATTTTTTTGCTCACTTGAGTACAATACTAACCTTAGATATTCGATTGGACAAAAATTATGCATTTTTAACAATTAACTAGAAAAATACACATATTGAAAGCATAAAAAAGTACATTGTTTTTTTTTAATTAATTTATTGCCTTATTTAGTGAAAGCAAAAAAAGGCAATCATTATACAGCTTCAGGAAATTGGAAAGCCCCAATGAAATTGTTATTCGCGAATGTTTTTATCTGCAAAATTTATTTTGCTTTTACAATATTCACGGTATTTTTCTATAGATAATCAAGAAGATCATTCATTTTTTGTACAATAGATTTTACAATTTTTCTTTTATCGTTTTAATATTTTATTTATACAACTTTTTAAATTTAAATTTGGCTCCGTAGTATTAATCGATGATAACAAAAGAAAATGCTTATTTTTATTTTAGGAATAATACATTATCTGAGCGTGGTAAATGAGGGTACGAAGTACGCCGCTGTCTGCGATTTCCCGTACAGTTTGGGCAGCTCGATCAGCGACTTTAGCGTTCGTGTAATGCCAAACAGTGAGGCAGTATTGAGACTATTCGTCGCTGCTCATTAATCATTTCAAACGTCATTCATCTAATGGTATTTTTAAAAATGAAAGCATGTCAACGAAGCAACGAGAGTAAATAAATAAAAATAATTAATTCGAGATATTTTTCAAATTCTATACAATAAATACTTCCTTATTTTCCTTTCATTGTTTTCTATTTTTATCATCAATTAAATAATTTTTTCTCCGATAATTACTTTTAAATGTTTTTTTTTCTTTTCACTGACGCGAGTATTGAATAATACAATACTTTGGTTATCAACATAATATCATATTACAATTATTTTTTCGTAATTTATAAATCAAATGATAATTGTGAATCACTACAATGCTGATGAAAATTATCAGAGCTACAGCCCAATATATATTCTACATACGTTTCCACCAGTTCATATCGTTTGAAAGTTTTAAAGAAGTGTATTATTTTTAAAACAGTTTTTAATAGGAAATTTTTTAAAATTTATTTATAGAACACTAGAAGATTACTCTAATACAGATTTAGGGTTACTCTATAAAGCTCTATATACTCAGATCCCAGAATCGCAAAAGACGAACTAGTAATTGCTGCTTCTGATATGTGGAATTTTTATTTCAAAATTAGCAACATAATAAGTGGGAATGAGCATCAGTAAGAATTTTTTTGCTGTAAACTTTTTTTTAATGCGTCTGAGAAGAGAGGGATTTTAACTGATTCTGAAACTTTCAAATTGAAAGAATGAAAAATATTGTCGCAGTGGACTTATAAAATAGTATAATATACATATACAGCATATAAACGACGAACAATCGATTACTGCATAACACTATATAGAAAGGTCTCTTGAAAACTCACTTTAAGAACAAACTTTTTTATTTTTTATAAATATATTTCTCAAAGTAGCTATAAAATTATATATATTATATTACATAGGTGAATAATATACAATTTTTTCTTACAACGTCTTAAAGACTAGCTCAATGACTCTAACGTCAAGGTCTCTCAAATTTTTTCGTATTTTATTCCTTTTAAAGAAATGGCAGAGATCGTATTTTTCTCACGATCAATATATAAGGATATGATAACATTATTCATACAAAAACAGCGATTTTTTCGAAACTCGGAATAACAATAATATACGCTTTGTCCTTTTTTTTTACCGCTAACTCAATTTTTCATTATTAATCAGATACAAACAAAATTTCAGAGACTACGTATAGGCTTATGAAATTTATTTACATTACTGTTGATCGCTCTCGACGAATTTTTTTTTTCAATTTTACGAAAGCTTTTTTAATCGGAAATCCCGTTTCAAGAATATTTATTATAGTGGTGCAAAAAAATGACCAACTTTATTTTTTCACGGACACGCGTTTAATTTCTTCAGAATGATTAAAAAAAATGCCACACCAAATTTCAGCCTTTTAAAATTTTTTTTAGAGGTGGTGATTTTCAATTCTATTTTATTCATAAATAACATTGGAAATTCTTTTTTTTTCATTCGAAATTTTGTAGTTCGATAATGGAGTAACTTACATATATGTACTTTTATCTTTTTGTAGAAAATTTGATGCTTTACAAAATAAGTCCCTTATAATTGTTCGTTAAGTTCACGCCTTCAAAAGTTATTGAAGATTAAAGTTGAAATTATGTAAAAATTTATCTTTACAGGTTCAAATCTGTATAACCTCCGTCAAATATTATGGGTTCTTTTTGTAAAAAAATTTAAGTGGTACAAAATTATATCAATGAATCATTTGATAACTTAAGAAAAAAATTTTTTTTTACTAACAAAGACTCTATATCATAATTTTCTTAAATACACGAATATTGAGATGAGTTATTTTTTAATATACTAAATAAATACAAAATTACTAGTACATTTTTTCGCTATTATTATTTAGTTGAAATATTCATATTATATTAATTTTATACACTTGTATAAAATTTGCACATGTAAAAGCGAATTTTTAAGAAATATCTACGTTAATCTTGAATAACTTTTGAAGGAGTCAATTTTATCGAAAAATTACAAGAGGACTTTTTTGTAGAGCGTCAAATTTTCTACAAAAACATGTAAAGCCATATACATATGTGAATTACTCCATCATTGAGTTACCAAATTTCGAATCAAAAAAAATTAAAAAAAAAAGTTTTCCAATGTTATTAAAAATGGAAAATAAAAAATTAAAAGTCACTACCCCTAAAAAGTTTGTTTAAAGGGCTGAAATCTGGTGTAGTATCTTTTTTACCATTCCGAAGATACTAAACGTCTGTCCGCATAAAAATAAAATTAGTCATTTTTTTTGGACCACCCTAATATTTATATTTTATCAAAATTTTCTTTCGTCATAGAGTGAGTTCTTCCTCTGACGTTGGTAGTTTGCGCAAAATCTAATGGAAAGCCTAGTCGATGAACGCGATCGCGAGTGTTGTACTCGCAAGAGGAATGCGCACTAATTTTCCATAATTCGTCAATATGGATAAAGGACATCCAAATAAATAGTATATTATGATACATGTGCGAAAAGTAAACGAATGTCGAATGGCACGAGGTTGTGCGTCAGCCGTAGACTTGTGGCGGATAATTATACGCGACCACGAGAGTGTTGATAGTTATTGGAAGAGTTACAATGACACGAGAGTGTCAGTGTCAATTCACCACTAGTTATTGGAGCGTACATACAACTTTTCGTATAACCTCTATTGAAAAATTGCGAATTTCAACGCCTGCTGTTGAGCCAATCGAAACTAGTCAATTACAGACTAATGCGACTGTTGCTGGACAGAACGAGATCGTTTTCTTCCCCAGGGCAGATAGCAATGATTTTCTGCTCGCTCAATGAAGTTGCAGTCCTATTTTCGATCCTGTCAGAGTATCTTTTGTTTATTTCAAACCTTTATTTTTTTGCTATTTATGCTAGGAAAGTATCTCTTGTGGCACCACTATAAAGTAGCAACTTTAGGGTGATAAATGGCGTTCATACCATATTACATGTAACACTAATGTGTTAATGATTTCCATCGATATTTATTCCTTTAGAAATACTTTTAGGATGAAAAACGCTTATATCGATGGGCTCGAACCCATTTTTATTTAAATTCGGTTAACAGATTGAATTCTGTTAACGACTCGCAAGACGATACTTACATAGCGCGTATTAGTCTGGAATTGATGGCTAATTTCAAATGGTTCAACAGACATTGAAACTAGCATTTTGTAATGCGGATTATATGAAAAAAATAGTGATGTGTGACGCGGAAAGAAACATGATTTTGGACTTGAGATGATGCCAGGCAACTCTTGTCTTAAATCGGCTCGTTTCATCCCTAGTCACACAATATACTATTATGCAATTTCATAATTGTCGGAAGGTGTGTTTCGAGCAACCTTCAAGCAACTTATTATCACCAACTGTCAATGCATACTAACATTGACGCATTTATTGTCTGAAGCTCATCGCGTTGACTTACTTTTCCGCACTGAGATTGATATTTGTCTGAAGCTCGGTGAATTTTTATTTCCCACACCTGCGCAGAAAGTTCGATTTTCTGCCCTGTTTTGCGGGAGAAAGGTTAGGCTTTTTTTTCAGACACGGCATAAAAGATTAACTTTCCTTCCTCAAATAGGTCAAAAAATCCAAGTTTCCGCGGGATTTTGGAAAAAAATAATATACGTATCTATGAAGGAAGGTTGATGGCTATTTCAGCCGCGAAGGTGTTTGTCACCCTCGCCTTCGGCTTGGATGCCAATCTTACACCCGGCTTGAAATAGCCCACTTTTTTCCCTAGGTGCGTAAATTACTATTTTTTCACGCATTGCTATGTTGCTACATAGTATATTCTGGAACAAATGTGCAGAAACGTTAAATGAGTGCGCGGAAATAGGTTACTTTCCTTACGCAAAACTATATATACGCTCGAAAAAGGCTCATTTCGAGTAATCATTTAAAAAAATAGTAATTTGTACGCATCTATGAAGGGAGGTTGATCATTTAACCAGCGCATTTGTCACTCTTGCCCACTACCCTCCCTGCGTGAATCACTATTTTTCATAATCCATAAGAGAAAATTGATAAAATTATTAAATGTGAATAATCTTGGCAACTACTCCCAATCAGTCTTGAAGTGAGGAGTTGGTCTTGCGTTTTTATTGTTAGCCGAAGAGGTTCCTTGCCGCCTCGCGTACGGGTCACCCGTGAACTTCATGAAGCATTTGCAGCTCGAAGGAAGCTTCATGAGTTGGGGCGCTAGTTTGCCCTCTTCCGTAACTGCGACCAATTTTCGATAGGCGTACGTTTGCTTGCAGAGATATTGCCAACCGTTCCCGTAACCTTGCAGGGATTTGCAGGTCTCTCCCGCCGAGCTTAAATCAAATAACATTATATTTATAAATCTTTTTACATTCTTTAATACTTTTCGCTACAACTTGTTTTCATAATAATGCGGACAACTTAAGATTTTCACATCGTCTTGTTTTCTAATTATTTATTACCAGCAGGTTATTATAGTAGCGATAGTCGTGAAACATTACATGTGTTTACAAACATTTTTTCAGCGATCTTTTTAACGATATAAAAGTTTGGGCTAAAATTCCGAAAAGTGGTTATGTCCGATTTTGATGAAATCTGGTATTTATGTTCTCTTTTTTATATATAGAGACAGTATATCTATTTCGTGTACTACGTTCATTTCATCGGGCATATATAACTACTTTTCGGAACTTTATCCAAAAATTTGTAAGGGAGGGTGGGCACGACGGCCCCCTTAAGCCGGTAACTATTTTTTGTGGCTTTTAACCTCTAGGTCAACCTAATTTGGTCTTATCTTAAATTAATCCATCAAGATTTCGCTAAAACTAAAAAAAAATTCTGAGGCACGACGGCCCTCCTCTGAAAAAGCTTAAAAAAATTTTTTTTTTACAAAAATTATTTTAACCATAAAAATATTTTTCCGAACTATAATAACTATAACTTACAAATAAGATTTTCTTATTTGTAATTAAAATAGTGTAGTTCAGTTAAATTGAAATTTGAAATTACCGCTAAATAAAACGTGGCATACCGACAGTTGTTATAGTAATAGTTTTTAACGCTAACATCGAGTGGCGCTTCGAACATTAAAAACAAGTATTGAGAAGTGTATCGGTATGATTTCATTCTGTGTAGCGGTAATAACTTGAAAGTATCTCGATGTAATTTATTAATTATCGAAAATTTCCATTCCATGTTTTATTTAAAGTTTAATTTTTATTAATGTTTTAAAAAAATATTATAAATTTTAATTAATTTTATTATTGAATTGTTAATTTGTTTTCAATAGGTAATTTCTATTTTAAATTCAAAAAATTGTGTTTTTAATTTTTCATACGCCATGTAATTTTATTTTTTGTTACATTTCCCAGTTTTATTAAAAATTTTATTTATTTATTTTACCCACGATATGGTCTATTCTTTAAATTTATCGCAGTTTGAAACAAAAATTATGTTCTTGTTACAAATTTTTTTGCAGGTGGTCTATTATGCCCTAGATATCACACATTGGCCTAAAATATCGTTAAAACATCAGAGGTGACATGATTTTACGAAAAATAAAAATAAAAAATTTTACGCAATTTTTGATGGGGGCCATCGTGCCCCACCGTCCCCCATATCTAATCGCTCTCTGGTTGTGAGTCACGACAAAATGAATAAAATGAATTATCATATAATTTTGTAAAAATTATTTCTACAACAATATGTATGTATGTTCTCTTACAACAACAGAATAAAAATTTTTATTCTGTCATTAGCTATTTATTTTGTACTTACACGCACGATTCAACTCGTACCGTTTGGACGTATTTTTTTGTATTTGCTACGAACAGCCAGTTTCCTTTCACATCGCGGGCTGTTTTTGGCATTACGAGCGTTTCCTAAAAAAAACAAAGAAATAATAACACGTGTAGAAATAAAAATGACCAATACTTAATCACCGTTGGTTATAAAAATCAACTTTTGCCTGGTAATATTTTTTCGAAGACTTATATTTTGTGTTTTTTCAATTAATTTATTAAGTTACATATTTTGAATTGATTGATCGATGAACGATGTAAAACAATAGAAAAGTTAAGAATAAAATAAAAATTTTCTTAAATCTAAATTTCTTAGAAAATTCAATAAAAATATTTTTGAATTGAATGCACCGAAAGATGTATACACGTAATACAAATATTTACCTGGGAATCGCAAAGACTTTCTCCATCGTTATCAAAATCTTGTCTATAATTAAGCTCTACAACCTGAAAATAAAAACTGCATTTCATGTCGATTTATAAAAAGAAAATGAATAAGTTTGTTATTCTTTAATTTGTAAGTGATAATAAATTATTAAGTACTGCCTGAATTACGAATGAAATTTGCAAGTATAAAATATGAAATATGCATTTTTATAAAATATGCATGTATAAATATAAATTCGAGAAAGAATCAGACCAAAATGAATACGATAAGAAAAAGTTTCAAATAACTCACTTCGTCAACTGTAGCGAGATATTTAACATTTCCATCCTTTGATAATAGATGGTCGATGTACCCCGTTGGATAATCGGGTACGTCAGTGCAGAACGTTGTATTGCTGCAAGTAGGAACAGGGCCATTTTTTCCTTTCTGAAATCCATTTTTTTATATCTCTCTTAAACTATTATATTTTGAGAAAAATTATGTGGCTAAAATTAGAACAGCCATTTTGTAATATCAAATAATCCAAAGTTGTGCTGAATTGTGCTATAGCGTTGTGCCACGAAAAAAATTGTTTTATCTCCATAAGTTTCAAAGTCACTTGGAGCAAAATATGAATGCAGCGCGTTTAAAATTTAAGGTGGTTGGTCTGTGACAATCAAATCCAAAAGTTTCTCCTGTTTTGATGACGTTTTTCTGACGTTCACGCAGTGATTTGCGAGATTAAGTTTATTAAACAAAGTTGTTACTAATTTATTAAAGAACAACATACTCTGAATTCAAGGGCATCCAAGGTCAGAAATACTTGATATACTTGATGTATAATTAACAAATTTTTTATGGTAGATTTTTCTACAAAATTAAACACAGGTTCTTCTATGTTACATGTAAAACTCTCTGAAAAATTTTGGGAGGTTTTACCGTCTGGAATTCGAGATATTTATTGTTGAAAATTGTAGTTTTAACAATACGCGCTGTTATGGAGAATGTACAGAAAAATGTAATATTTGTCATGAAATATCTCAACTTCTGTACGGTGAAACCTTCTAAAATTTGGTACATATGTACAAATGACGTTGAAGAAAGTTTATGCAAAATTTTAACAAAATCTATCGACGCTTATTTTACAAACCAACCACCTTAAACAAGCGTATTTTCGATTTTTTTAAAACTTTTTCCTGAGGCGATCTGCAATCGTTATTATCCCCGTCTTTCATTCTCTGCCTTTTTCTCTTTCACACCGATCGAGCGCACTCACTCCGTCTTTTCGTCAAATACTTAATTTATTTTATAACTCGCGAGGATCATTCTTTCGCGTCGCTTCGTTCATTCACTACTGAGTTTGACTAACCTGATGAGACAGATCGGGCTCGTCGCGGATTTTCGCGTCCATATTTATGTAGTCGACGCCGGCAAAGACCTGGAGAACGACGAGCAGGATCGCACCGAATTTCAACGCCGGCACCATTATAAAACTCTCTCCAATTCTAGATTATTATCGAAAATTCACTGCACGATCGCGCACAAGATTCACCAAACTTTCATACAATGACTTTTAGAAAAACAAAAACGTTGAAAATATTATTCGCGAACACTCGAATGGAGCAACAATTTATTTTTATCGCGTAGCAAATAAAAATTAAAAATATACGGAGCACATTTATTATTATTATTATTTTAAGAATATGTATCGAGGAAACACGAAAATGTTAGTTTTCCTTGATGGTCGCTCGCTTTCGCGACGCAAGCCACGATCCAAATGACACGAAGTCAGGAGGTAAATTTTTTTTTTCGGTCAAGATGTCAGGTGCTTCGCGTCGAAGGAACAGTCGTCCAATGGGATAGATTGGTGGGGATTAACGGGAAGGTAGACGCATCAGGGTTGACGAGGCTTATTTCCATCGCGGCAGGTGCACCGCCGTGCTGCAATTATAAGCTAATTCGTCTGTTAATTGAGCCTCGGTATACAGATTTTGTTACAATATTTGGATAAACTTTCATTGACGTCGTGTTTAGGCCTTTATATAATATAACATGTCGAGACATTTATTGATAAATAAAATATTTTTTCTATTCCCTCTCGTGAAAGAGCGCTTGATTTTTATAAAACGTCGTTTTGTTTTTCAAAAGTTACACTGAGAGAATGCACAATAGTATATTTTAACATAAAATGATAATTATGCTAATTATAATAGAATTAAATATATTTTTGAAGTAAAATGGAATATAATTAGGATAAAATGTCAATAAAGTGTATTTAGTTTTATAACAATCGGTATAGTTGTCACTTTTATATAGTAAAATTCGCCATACTTTTGTCTCTCAGTGCATGTTAATTATTGTACGTAGCAATGTAAGTATATTTGACCTTTGATGATCTTAAATTTAGAGTATATTGTTCTTCAGTTAATTTGTAATAACTTTTCTAGACGAGGTTAAACTGGCAAGTCACTTTGAATGTCAGAAAAAAGAAACAGAATAAACTTTTTGATTTTACGGTCACACGAAGGAACTATAGCTTAAAGACTAATTGTCGTATCGGTTGAAACGTTCTCTCTCTGTCGCAACTCATTATTATTTGTTTCCTCGTTCCCGAGGACTCGTACACACAAGCAAACGCAATACTACCGCGCGTATATACATCAGCTTCGTTATTATTTATTCCAGGTATACTTATATATATATTTTGCTGTGTATTTACACGCCGGTCTATATATATTCCAGGTATCAACAACTATTAAAGTGTGACACCCTCGGACAGTCACATTTCACAGACGTTTTTGCATAGCGTTGTCCCCGCCCGTTTGAGGAAGTTGGACGATCATTCGGGATCGAGGAGACCGCCTCAAAATATAATAGGCACAAATCGTCAAAAGGCATGCACCTCTTTTTATTTTATATTTTTAAACTAATGAAATGATCTTTTTTCTTGGATGGTGTTATTTGATATTTTTGTACGTTCAAAATTGGTTTCAAATTTTTAATTTTATAATTTCATGAAATTTGCTTAGCTTATTCTAAAGTATCTAAAAATATGTACAACATGCATCAGCTTTCGCATAATTCGACGATTTGATTGTGATGCTCGAGTAAGTTCTGTTATATCGAGAACTATGTAGAAAAAAATCAGAGATCGCTGTTACTTAACCCTATAGGATCTTACACAGGGGTTCCCCAAATCACAGAAAATTTATATGATCTTGGAATTTCGAAAATTTGGCTTTTTCAATTGCACTTTTCTCGACATGAATCCAATAAGAGATATTTTTCTAGTAGTTCGTTTCATTTTTCAGGACTTGAACGATGAAATACAAAAAAATTAAACCTCCATACGATAAATAAAGAGACGGCTACGTCGATTTAAAGTGCTGGGGTTAGCGTAACCCCAGAGTAGGATATTTGTCTCATACAGATAGTGTCTAGGATCCTAGGGTTAATTTGATCAAATTCTTCAAATTTTAATTACGATATCCCCACTCTGGTATTTGCCATATTCAATGTACATACGTAATTTCGAGGCATTACTATTATCTCAAAAACTGCAGCAGTACAAATACAATATATACGTTATAAACTTTTGAGAAAAAATAAAATAAATATTCGATCTCTTTATACAGATTCGGAAGAATCTATACGAGGTTTAAAATTTCAATTCTCGTCAAAATAGACTATAAAAGATATAAAAAGGATATTAGGAGTCTCACATTACTGAACGTTTCATCATTTAATGATCAACCTCGTTTGTTGCATCATTTTTCCTTTTATTATAACTTCAAACTTGAGAAATATCATCAGGTTTTAAGGTATAGTTCTATCTGAAAATCTTTTCTTTAGAATTTTGTTAAAAATTTGCAGAAACCTTCTTTGATACAATATGCAATTATATATTAAATTTTAAGAAATTTCACTACGTAGAATTCGAGATATTTATTGCTAAAAATCACTATTTTCTGCAGTCTCCCATAAGAGCACATGTGTTAAAAATTGCGATCTTTGACTCTAAATATCTTGACTTCTGGCTAGTGGAACCAGCGTCCTCAAGTTTTTTTTTTTAATCCAAAGATTATGATTGGATTTTGAATATGTCGTTCTTGAAACAATTTGCACCAACTTTTCTTAATAAACTTAAGCTCAAAACCACATGGTATATGGAGATAAATTGAGATAAAAACTTTTAATTTGACTGTATACCGATAGAACTACCTTAAAGCCTTTTTAAACACATTTTCTAGACTCAAATATTGATACAACTATACCTATTCCTATATACGCACTATTTTTATACAAATTTACTGCAATGTAGTATACGAAAACTTTAATGATACAAGTAAGAACTTTCCCAGGTACTCTCATTTTTGTACCCATATTGCATGTATTTATATATAAATTGTATTTAAAATGTTTCCTCTCTCTATCCTTATCTCACGTGCGTTATCATTTTCGCAACAAAGCATATCTGTCAATGAGCATAACGAGGCGTACTCATAACAAGCGGAAGAACGGACGTCGAAAAGAACGGAACTGTGCGCGAAGACGCTCGAGAATGACTATCATCAACTTTTACCTCGCATCGTCACATCGATTTCCGATACTTTTCTCTTCGCTCAGCCACTATCTCCATTATCTTCGTTACAAATTTACATACAGTACAAATCTACGTACACGTATTATTTTTTATCCATAGTAAAATAAAATATTTATTGCAAATAATTCGCATATATAGACAGTAAGTAAATATTTTTTATTAAAAAAAATATTTTTGATAACTTGTTCACTCTCTAATATATGTATAATCGACAAAATCGATACTTATTTCGATAAAAAACAAGCTCGGCACAAATTAACCTACAAAAAATAAAATTTTCTTGTATTTATATAAGAATATAATAATAGGAATGATGTTCATAAAAAATAAGCAAGGTGTATGTAATAACGTGTAAAATGTGCAAAAATGATGGCTGTTATGAGATATCGGACTGTATGGAGAATTGTCGCAGCTTGCAACTTTTGTAGCTATGACATTTTATTTCAACATTAATGAAATTAGGAAGTTGTAGGAGGAGTTAATTCGATTGGTGGACAGTTCGTTGACGGGATTTTCGAGATATCAGGCAATGAGCTAAGTGATTTAACGAAATTTGCTTCCGTATAGTAGAACTGAATTCTCGTATCTGCGCCGTGTATTCTTGATTATCGAGTACGAGTAGCCGAAAATTCTGCAGAGAAGCTTCCACAAGAACTTTGCACTTTTATTCAGATACATGTATACAACGAACATATGTACAGGGGTTACAAAACGTTTTGCTGGACCTTTCGCAGCATTTTTCAATTAAAATACGTAAATAGAAAAAAATATGTCTTCCATGTCAAGTTGAATATCTTTTACAATTTTTTTAAACATACTTTTTACTACAATTAGAAAATACTAAAATAAAGAATTTGTTTTTCAAATATTAAGAATTATTGTACTTATCCATATAGCATATTCAATATATAATGTCAAAACTTTTAACAAAATCGTTGATATGACTAAGGTTAGGAAACGTGATGTCATCAATGCTTCATTGTGTATTACTATGTACAAAAAGCTTTGGCTATACGTTTTTTATCGTTATTTATTGTCAATATAGTTCATACAAAAGGCCCAAAAATGAAAATTTTTAGTAAAGCTGCTATTATTATCAAAATGGCATATCAAACACATATAAAATAAATTTGGTAAATTGTACGAGAAACAATTCAAAATTCTAATATTCATGATGTGTAATTGTTAATGTAACTGTCAGTTTGCATAAAGTTTTTGGTTGATTAGAAAAATGTATATACAACAGTTAGATTTTAAATTATCAGATATTTAAAAGTAATTTTTGTAGAAATAAGTTCATATATTTCGTCTCATTATAAACAGTAAAAGTTTAAATCAAAAATTATATAAAAAGGGGAGGGGGGGGGAATGGGTCCCTTAAGAAAAAAATGTTGAAATATAATTTTTTTCACTCGTTTCACTTTTTTTTAGTCCCTTGTCAAATATTTGGTGTTAATTTGCTGTGACAAATTTTATAATGTGCATTTTTTTACTCGTATCATATATTTTGAGTTTTTTTTTACGATGTATTTAGTATTGAAATGCACTAACGGTTAATGATAAGAATTTGGAACAAAATGGACCTTTAGAAACTGGAATCAAATTTTCTTGTTACGTTTCTGTTTAATAACTGATGATTGATGAATTAGAGAAAAATTTGTAAATGTAAAAACAAAAAATCCAAAAGATAACAAAATGACGATTATAGAAAGAAGGGAAAGGGAAAAAATAAGTCGAAGCAATTGATGGTAGATAATACGACTTGTATTCTTTACGGAAATCTGTATTCCGAATTTGTAGAGCCATGGATCCAATGTGATAAGGGCAAAAATTGGGCCCACGATTCATATGTTGGAATTGAGAACAAAATAGTCAGCAAATACACTTGTGATTATTATTAGAAATAATAACTATATTTTCATAATTCATTGTAGAAGCTACTGATATGATAACTTATTTTCTTATATTTAAATTAATTTCGTTTTAATTAAATAAATTGTTCAGTCTTTTTATAAATTTTTGTATTAAATTATTCTCTATCTGTTTTAAGTAAGAACAGTTATAAATTTAATTTCAATAAATTGCTTGACTTTGTCAAGGTTGAGAGGAAAGCACGAAACCTTAAGCGTTTTGCAAGCGTTCCATGCGTTCAATTCTGGAGAATAATTATGGAAAATAATGCTATTGAACTCGTGACCTAGTTTACCCCTTTTATTCCATTATCCTCATTATTCCTTAACTATTTCTACTTGACAAAAATTTTAGAAGCCCATTTTTCTCGAAATAACATTTGTAGGTTTTTAAAAAATCTAGAGAGTCCATTTAACCCCCGCTCCCATTTTGCCCAGCATTTTGCCCCCAAACATTTTTACGTTTTTGAAATTTCAGTGGGCCACCTTTGTCCCCCTCTCCCATCCTTATTTAAAAATGATTGAATAACGTGATGAAAAATGTGTATTTTTCAACTAGACACTGTGTATAAGCATTTATAAAAGTTTTGGGAATGATGTTGAGGGAAACGAGACGCGTACTTACGCACTACTATATACATATGTAGAACGATGCACTTATTGTTCCAAAAACAATGAACGGGTGCTTTATATTTGGGAATCAAGGCGAGTTGGCGAGAATTTGCATTCACCGGTGAGTGAGTACACATGAAGAAGACGGAACGATCTTTATACATGTGTATACAATATACATATACATTTTATCCGCGCCGAAGTATTTTCGCTCGCGCGCCCATCGCAAAATAAGAGTATACGGACGCAAACTCCCGTGCGTACATAATAAAATGTCGGTTTAGCGGTGTATATAGAGGACAATAAACGCGGATCCATTATTCAGGAGAGAAGTCAGCAAACGGAATTTCACTCGACGATCCGCTTTCGTCGGATCTCCGCCACTGACGGGAATTTAAATAAAAACGAATGGCAATGCAAGAGAGAGAGAGAGAGAGAGAGAGAGAGAGAGAGAAAGGGGGAAAATGACGTTTTCTTCACTTGAGGCATATTATAATGACGAGACTGCGCTTAAAACCGACCGGAAAATAAAAGCATCAGGAAGAGCCTCAGCACGAAATATATATATAAACGAGGCAGAGAGAGAGAGAGAGAGTGCGGAATTTAAGGTATATTATTTTAGCCCGAAAATTCGTACATTTTCCCGCCTCGTTAACTTTCGCTCGTCCATGAGCTTGCTCGCAATTAAGTCTCGTCCGTCATCGTGCGTGATTCGATTCGCCAAGTGCTTTTGCGAATTGCTCTAACTTTTCATTTAATTATTATATGTATAGTTGAGACTCGAAGTTAATAATAAACTGTTCTGTAATTGAAGCACGCTGACGCTTGCGGATTGTACGTTGAGCGGACATTCTATACTCATTGCAATTATTTATGTATAATGTGGAAAAAATTTGAAATTTTTCGGATTGTACGTTTTGCGGACATTCTATTCATAGCAATTATTTATGTGTATTCAGACACATTTGGTGAGAGTGAAGATGTGGAAAAAATTTGAAAGCTGCCAACTATTTTTATATTGTTTTTTGTATACCATACATTGTATCGCAGTGAATTATGAGTTAGAAGTTGAAGTATTATGTTTTTTTTTCAAAATATATGTATATAACAAGAAAATGAATTCTTTATGTTGTTTAATTTTCAAAATTCAAACATCAACTATTTGCCAAAAATAATTTTTCATGCTTCCTCAACTAAACTCATAATTCAAAACTTGACCATCATTTATCAATAATTTTAACTTTTCTATTTGTTTAAGGTGATATGGCCAAAGCAGTAAAACCATAAATTTTCGTCCTAGAAAATTTTCCATTTCCTCACGTACAAAGTGGTTTGCGAGTAAAAGTTTATTGACAAAAGTTGTTGCAAATTGGCTAAAGAACAACATTCTCGAAATACAAGATCATCCAAGGTGACGTGTGCTTGCTATGTAATTAGCAAAATTTCAAAAAAAAATTAGTTCAGATTTAAGAAAAAAACGAAACAAAGCTTCTTCGATGTTGTATAAAAATGCGTGCAAAATTTTAGAAAGTTTCACCATGTAGAAGTTGAGATATTTATTGTTGAAGATCGCTATATTTAATACGCGGCCTTATAGAAGGATGCAAAAAAATGTGATTTTTACCAATTAATATCTCGACTTCTGCATGGTAAAACCTCCTAAAAATTAACACACGTGTGTATACGACGTTAATAAAAGTTTATGGAAAATTTTAACAAAATGTGAACTAAACGACGCCACGGTGCAAATTACCTTAAGCTATAGAATAAGAAAAAAATTTTGTGGAACAGATTGACGTTACTATAATTATTAAAAAAATTAATTGCAGTTTATTGCGAAAAAAAATTACAAATATTCAAGACATAATATTTGAATTTGTCATTAGATATACGATAATGCTATAACAATCAGCAGGTATAGAATTCGATAACTCATGTAACATGCAGCTAAACAATTTTTCATGTTCACAACAACATTTTTTTATATAGAAATGAAATTTTAATAATTTATTAAATTCCTATACATTAAAAAAATATTACTCATGATAATTAAAGTGTGGCGCTTGTATAAAATGACTTTAAAGATAATTTATTTAACATTTGTATGAACGTTTGTTTAATGTTTGATTAGCACTCACGTAAGAGGATGAAAAATTTAAAGAATTTGCAATATATTTGAAAATTAGTATATCTATTATTGAAAGTTGAAACTTTTTGTAGCTTTCGACAAGAGACGATGTTACAGTTGTAATTTTTAATATTATATATTTCGATTATTAGATGGCGAATCCTTTTTAATTTTTGATAGCTTTTTAGTATAATGTTGAAGATAAAATTTTTCCAGAAATTATTTTAAAAAAATTTATAATTTAATAATCTTACTTTTAATTTGTTTGTGAAAAAAATATTTGCAAGCGAGGGTTGTGCGAGAACCTCCTTAAACGCTTACAAATGAGAAAAAAGATTGATCAAATTGAATAAATTCATTTTAGTTGACGTATTTTGCAAATTTTCTAATAAGAGAATTAATCTTTCGTAAGTCGTTTTTTATTATTGTTTTCTGGAGAATGGCCATCCGTTTTCCAAATTTATTCGATATAAATGATAAACATAATTGAAGAAACGTTTTAAAATTATTTTTTACATAACGCATTAGCGCATTATTTTGAGAATCGTAGATAAGAAATGACAGGCACATATGAAATAAAAAGCGCATGTATCTGAAGAAAAACTGTTGGATGAGAGGACGATTTATCGTTTTCAAATTTATCTGATTGAAGAATAAATAATAATGAGTAAAAAAATATAAAATTTATAAAAGTATAGAACTGAAGAAAAATGAATACTTTAGGATGTATTCTAGGTCAAGTTGAATACTTTTTACAAATTTTTGTTTAACATGCTTTTTACTGCAATTAGAAAATACTAAAATAAATGGTCAAATTTTTATAGAAGAATGGAGAATTATCGTGGTGATCCAAAAAGTATATTTAGTAACGTTAAAACTTTTATTTAAGTTATTGTTTTGATTAAGGTTAGGAAACCTGTCAATGCTTGGCATATTACTATATGGAGCTTTGGCTAATGTTTTAACGTCGTTTATCGTAAATAAAGAATACAAAAGGACCGAAACCTCAAGTTATTCATTGTCCTACACTAGAAAAATCACGATACTGGATTTTATCATAAAGTGACAACTATGCTGATTATGTTATAACTAAATAAATGTTTATCGTAAAATAAAGTATATTTATTGGATTGAATCTAAACAAAATATAATTAGTTCGATAATAATTAGTATAGTTGTCACTTTTTATAGTAATAATATATCATTCATCTTTTCTCTCAGTGTACAGGCTTAAAAGAGTTTAATGAATGTAATAAATCGAATTTTCAATTACGAATATTTTCATTAAATGATCGATAAAGACAGGTTTTTTGTGCTAATATTGTAGTTGAGAAATTTTTCAATCGTTTGATCCCAAAATGTTTCATTTTTCTTTTAATCAACATTTTTGATAAACGCATTCTTAACGTTTCAATATACAATAAAATAGCAATAAGCAATTTTTGTGGTTATAGAAGAAATCTTTTTTTTTTCGTTTTGAAAGTAATAAGTTATTTATAGATTTTCGGTGTAAAAGTATTCGGAAGTGAGCCATTGATGGGCGTGCTTTCAAAAAATCGCGTGAGCACCCGACGAAGGAGAATAGAAAAATTGGGTCTCAAAGAAGAGAACAGAGCAGACTAAATACTGTGTGTCTCGTCTCCTGGTGGACGTCGAGGTGGGAGTCGATATAAGTAGAGGAAATGGCGATGCCGCCGTTCAGTAAGTTAAGTGAGAGTGACCGTGTTTATTCCGAGAGATTGTAACGTGAATTTCCACCATGAAGGTACACGCAACGTTTTTTTTTTCGCGTCAGTTCCGCTAATATTATTTCAATTTTCATCGTAATAATATTTACCGGAAAATCGATTCCTCGAGTGACTTGTGCTTGTTTCTCGTTACTTTTTTTTTCTCTCTTTCTCTCGATCTACTCGAAAATTCTTCAGTGATCATTTTTTAAAATGTGATGGTGAAAATTTTGTCGTTGATAACTTTAAATTTAGATTTATACGGTGAATTTTTTCACCAGTCGCCTAGCTTTTTGTTCTTTTTTTCCATCTCGTGATTATGATTTCTTCAAATGCAGGAAAATATACATTGAAGTCTTGAAGCAACTTCGATCGTGTTTTCAACATGAAAGCATCAAATATACTTTTCATATTTGTAAAGCAATCGAGAGAAATATACTGTCAACGAACTTTTATACGTAAATACAAATTCTAAAGTACTTTTTATTCAAATGACTGATCGAACGATTGCAAGTGATTTCCAAACTTTAGAGTGTTCGGAAGATATTTCGAAAATAAAATTGGAGCACAACGGTATATTGGTTTTATCAAAGAGGGTCCTGCTCCATCTGAATAATCAATAAACTATATTTAGGGAAATAATAGTTCGAAATAATTATTTATATAAATCGTTGATGATTATAATAAAATATATTATCAAAATTATTTTCAGCTTATTTGTTTATATATAATCTTCTCTTGGTACAGTCAAATCAAAAATATTCATCTCGGTTTTTCTGATTTTCAAAATAATTTGTAAGAATACGTTAATTAAGAAAATTCGTTGCAAATTGACTTAAGAACAACATACTATAAATTCAAGGTCATTCAAGGTCGGGTATATTTGCTACATGATTTAAAAAATTTTGAAAAACTAAACAAAGTTTTTTTGATGTTGCATAAAAATCTGTGCAAAATTTCAAGAAGTTTCACCGTCTACAAGGCAAAATATTGATGGTTGAACATTATAACATTTTGATTGATATCTTGATACTTGTACGTGACAAAACCTTTTAAAATTTGGATTAAATATACATATACTCACGCATCACATTCAAGAAGATTTGTGCAAATTTTAAAGAAAATTTGTCGAAATTCATTTTTTACGAAAACTACCTTAATTCAGACAAAAGCAATATTTCCAAATAATAATTCCGATTCAAATGGTTGATGACATATATGCAAATTTTTTTTCTTATGCCAATTAAAAATAATAATATCCAGTAAATACTTATGTACCAGCGCACGATCAGCTTAAAAAGCAGATGATAAAAAATAGAGAATGTAATAAAAGCATCGAAGAAAAATTGCGACCTTATTTACGAGATTTTAAAGCTTGTTTAACAAATATATTGTTTATGAGGTTATACGTTCTCGAGAAAAAAATGCGAGGGAGCGCTAATTCAATATCTCGGTGAGGCCGCCGCAGGGGGGGGGACTTGTTGCTTGATTTGGCCGGGAAGAGGAGCGAGCCCGCTCGCCGGTCTTTCCAAGCAGTTTCCAACTCGGAACTCGACGCGCGAGAAAGTTGCCATTGCCCGTAACCTTTCTTATTTCTCACACGACGACTCCTGCCTCCTCTCTGCTCCCTCGACGACTATGTATGTACGAGCGCGCCTCCTCGAGTTACTCGCCATTTTTTTCTTCCTCTTCTTCATTTTTCCCCTCGTTTCCCCTTCATCGATGACGTTTTCCTTCTCGAGAAACTCGGCGTCAATCGATTTTCCTTCAGATTCCGGCTGAGCGATGTATTCCAACGAGAAAAGTGAACGGTTCCTCGCTCGATCATTTTTTTCTTTTTTTTTTTCATTCCGCGATGGGCGCGTCCTGATTTCGATCCCCATCAACGATCGCTTTTCCTTACCCACTAATTCTTACATCGATATAGTATCTTATATACGAAAAAAAATCCTATTTTGTAAAGTGTGCCATCAAATTTTCTTCATTTTTAACAATTTTTCGTATAGAAAACATAAATACTAGAGTTATTTTTATTATAAAATAAACACTATTTTTTTAATGCTTTGTATGAAAAATTCACAAATTCTTTCAAAATGTTATCGTACGGTATGAAAAAAAACAGCAATTTTTCATGTAAATATTTATCTTCTCTGCAAAGTGTGGTTCGTGTTCTTATATTCGTTTAGGCCTATATCGAGAATAACATACTCGAAACTCGAACTCATCCAAGGTAAAATTTATGATAACATTAATAAAATAGCGAAAAATGTTTGCATCAAGTTTTTTATAAAAACAAAATACAACTTTTCTTTGATATTGTATAACAGTTGTTACATTCAAATATGTATATTAGGGTGGTCCAAAAAAAAAATTACTAATTTTTTTATTGTCACAGATTTTATTGTCACAGATTTTATTGTCACCAAATTTCAGCTCTTTAAATAAATTTTTTATTTCCCATTTAAATAACATTGGAAATTTTTTTTTTCATTCGAAATTTTGTAGCTCAATGACGGAGTGATTTACATATATGCTCTTACATATTTTTGTAGAATATTTGACACTCTGTACAAAAAAGGTCTCTTGTAATTTTTCGATAAATTGACTGCTTCAAAATTTATTCAAGATTAAAGTTAAAATTGCGTAAAAATTCGCTTTTAAATGTGTAAATCTGTTTAAAATTAATATAATGTAAATATTTCAAGCAATTAATTCAGCGAAAAAATGTACTAGTAATTTTTCATTCGTTTAGTATATTAAAAAATAAAACTCATCTCAATATTTGCCTATTTTAAATTATCGTTTTGTACGTGATAATATTGCCATGGAGTCTTGTTTAGTAAAAAAAAATTTCTTAAGTTATAAAATGATGGAATGACATAATTTTGTACCACTTGAAATTAAAAAAAAAACCATAATATTTTACAGGGGTTATACAGATTATTACCTGTAAAAGTGAATTTTACACAATTTCAACTTTAATCTTAAATAACTTTCGAAGGAGTCAATTTATCGAAAAATTACAAAAGACCTCTTTTGTAGAGCGTCAAATTTTCTACAAAAGTATATAAAGGCATATATGTAAGTTACTTTCTTATCGAGCTACAAAATTCTAATGAAGAAAAAAAATTTTCCAATGATATTTAAATGGAAAATAAAAAATTGAAAATCGCCACATCTAAAATTTTTTTAAAGAATTGAAATTTGGTGTGGCTTCTTTTTTTTATCATTTTGAAGATGTTAAACGTGTTTCGGCAAAAAAATAAAGCCAGTCATTTTTTTGGATCACCCTATAAGTCGAAATATTTATTGTTTCCAAATTCATCTTGTACCACGTATGTTTATAATGAGAAAGCACAAAAAATTGCAATTTTTACCAATAAATGTCTCGACTTCCACGCATGATGAATTATTTAATTTAATTTTTGAAAAATATGCCGCTTCTAATCGTTTAAACTATTTGAAAAATTCGTGACTAGAATTATAACAGTACTGATAAATCAACTAGAACAAATTGTGAGACATAAAATAATGAAGAGATGAAAAAAAATTGGGACAAGACAGAAAAGAAATGTATAAAAATTAACGTTATATCGAGATTGGAATTAGTAACAACCAAAGAAGAAAAGAGTCTAATGTTGCTTTGAATGTGACAATTTGTCTACATCCTGGACTTAAATAGATTAACTCGTGGAGTCCATTTATATATAAGAGCAGAAAGAAAAATAAGGAGCATTATTGTCTCTGGGTAACTTTTTTCCAATTTTTTATCTCATCGGCCTGATCGTCGGCTGATGGTCTCATCGCAGATACTTGTATACGCGGCGTGTATATCCTTTCACCTTTCTCCGCGACTCTCTTCAATAAGAAGATACGAAAATCCAACGAATTTGTAACGCGAGAACGTGCTATTCGACGTACTTACAAATCTCCTCTTTTCCGTGGAGTGTCAATGGCATGCGTCATTTGTAAACGGCGACTATTACGAAGAATAAGCCGCACGCGAGGAGAGCTCCGAACCGCTCCCGTGTTATCTGGTTCGTGGACGGCCCTGTCGACCAAATAATCCGCAAGATCAAGGACCTTACTCTCTCTCTCTCTCTCTCTCTCTCTCTCTGTCTTGATGGCGATAACGCGGCGCTTTCTCTCATCTCCGCGCTCACCCTCCATCTTCTTCTTCTTCTCCGCCGCCCGCCCGCCCTTCATCCCTCATCATCATTTCACCTTTCGGCTGAGGTTCCGAAAAGTGGTTATGTCCGATTTTGATGAAATTTGGTACATATGTTCTCTTTAATATATAAAGACATTCCCTAAAAGGATTTTT
>JAPYYW010000680.1:0-59278 GCA_030522545.1 Cremastinae sp. A BG-2022a
GAGTCAGCGAGCGCGAAGCGCGCACGGAGTGGGGGGCCATAAAAATCTTCCCCTTGGGGGCTTTTGCGTTCTTATTGGGGTAGTGAACTGTATTTCATATGGAAGAATATTCTCTCCAAATTTGAACGAATTTTCATAATTTCGTTTTATGTAGCCAACCTCCTTAAGCTGATAAAATATATTTTATGACGATGGAAACAAAACAAACGATAGGTTGCAGGAAAAATTCAATTAATGCGGCGATTACGATAGCTCGTGATGAAACGTTTCGGCGATTATATATTATGTTATTCCGGACGTGAAGATCCTCGCGCGCTTGTATACATAAACATATATATTCGCTTATCGGGGAGGGCACAGCGAGAAAAAGGGTGTAACTCTCGCAACGAGCTTTTGATACGTTCGAATATTCGATGCGATGTCGTCGCTCGTCAGCGATAACCCCGAGGCGAATTATTTTTATTTTTTTCGAATATTCTTGTCCATTCGTAACACTCCGGAGCGTGGAGAATACGAATCCGTCACCCGAGAGAGCAACGGTCATGAAATTTCTATTCCCGCTTTCGCTGAGATAACTCAATGTTTTTTTCACTCGCGAATGCACGACGCGAAATCTTGGGCGCTCTTTATCGTTCTCTCTTCGTTCGACGTGGCGAACGAAAACAAAAATCGCTCGTTGAAAAGTGTGAGACTCTCGAGAAAAGGCGCAGTCCGTTTGTCGACGGCGAACAACTCACTCGATTTCGCCCCACAAAACTATTTTAAAAAAAAATTAACTCTTTTTCGCTTTTTTCTTCGATTCGGTGAAATTAAGAAATTTCTTACTTGATTCTTTATTTATATTCGTTTGAATATTCTCCCGTGGAACACGAATTTTCTTGAGAGAAATGATAAACAGAACAATGTACGCTCGAGAAATTCCGAAATCGCTGGATGCGGAGGCAAAAGCAAAGGAAATGAGTTCCTTGAACGGATCGCCTCCTGACAAGGTAAAAATTATTAAACTCGTTATCTCGTCGATCTCCGGATGGTTAGTTTTCCCATGAGGAATCATTTCGAAACACTGACATTTGACTTTCGAAATGGAATCGTTGCGAGAGAGAGATAATCATTAAAAAAATGGATTGCTTTACGATTTTTGATAATTAAATTCCGCAAAACATTGTCAAAGAAAAAAAAAACTAATGAAAAGATTCGATTTAAAAAAATTCATGAATTACGTAAATATTATATTGAATGTAATAAACAGGCGAGAATTGATTCAAATGCGGAACGGTGAATTCAGCGCGTAGTAAAATATGATCGACGAGTGAAACGTCGAACGCTCCTGGCGCTTCGAATATAATTCCGCCTCGTCATTTATCAACGATATTCTCGTACATTTAATGTATGCATTGCTAGGGAAAGAAGAAAAGTTTGCATTTGTGCGGAAAAGCGGCAACACGTGCAATTGATTCAGCCGTGATTGATCCAATTTCGTTGATGAAAAAAAAGCGATCGTTCCAATGCCCTTTGTATTCGTCATTGCATTATTAACCATATATTACGTATATACAATTTATCGACATTTCCTGAAATAAAACACGAGTCAGAGCTGAAAATTTTGTAAATGGCGCGTGTCTGTATTTTTTTTAAAGAGTTGAATAACCAAATCTGAATAATTGCTCCATCGACAAATTGAATTAAATTGTATATCGTTCAAAATTTTCAGAGAGAATAAATTAATAAAAATTTGTAAAGAGCTCGTCGAAAGCGAGCTTGTGAAAGATGCGTTTTATCTGTATCGAAGTTATCATTAAAAACAAAGTTACATCAAAAAAAAATGTGGGGTCAGGCGGATCGCGATAGCTTGTTTCCACTTGTCATTATTCATACATGATAATGAATACAATGTTGAAAATGGTTTTGAAGCAGAAGACTACATAAAAAAATGGGGAAAAAAACGAAAGAAGGAAATTTGCAGGTAAAAAGAAAAGAGAAACTGTGAGATCCGGACTCACTCAATGTTCGCTGGAAATTTCATCAGCCAAGGTCTGGAAAAAATAAACAAAAGTGATTGCTTTCAAGATCTTCGGAGCCTAATTACGAACTTGTAAAATCCGTAAAGGAAAAGTCGAGTGATGCAAAAAGTTCACGATGTTACGAATACTTTGTTGCGAAGAGACTATGTGTTTTTGTGTTTAAAAATGTTTTTTTTTTCCTTTACGAAGAATCGATTGAAACGTCAAGAAGTTTTTACGTCGATTCCGTATAGACAGAGTAGGGATGGAGAAATGAGGGGGATTGGGAAAGTACTTTATATAAAACGAAACCTCATGGCTTTGCTCAGTTCGATGTTTTCCCACGACGACCCTCGTGGCACTCACATTTTAAACTTTCCAACAGAATTTTTCGTATCTTTCATTAATTTGTTCGATTTTTCAATTAAAAAAATATAACAGCATGAGACCAATAATTGACGAACTGGATGTACGAACACATTTGAAAGATAACGTGTTATGAAAACGCGAATGAATCTTTAAAATAACGAATTTTTTGTGTGAAAATTTCAGCCAAAACTCATGCAGGGTGGAAATTACATAAAGGAGGGAAGAGATTCCGCTAGGAGGACTTGCCTCATATTTTCACCCAAGGAGGACGAAGTTGGAGCTCTTGGAAGATATTTGCACCTCTTCGCCGTGAGTAATTTTTCGAAAATGAATCTTTCGACATAAAAAGCAAGCTATTAAAAAAAATTAGTTTCGAAGTAAAACACGTTGCTCTAAAATATATACATATATATGTCGTTACATGATTTTATTACGCGTAAGGGTCAATTTTGCTTTAATAAAATTCTTACGGCGATTGCACTCTGGGCGAGTACCAGCTCGGACCGCTTGAAAATCCATCAAATGAATTCTGTGATCCTCAATCTAATTAAAACTTGCTCAGGAGCATAAAGTGAACCTGCTGCACATAGAATCCCGTAGCTCACTGCGTCAGCAGGACGCCTACGAATTTATGATCGAATGTGCACCCGGTGGAAATCTCGGAGCCGCCATCGAGGCGATTCGAAATGACTGCAGCTATTTCTCAATTATATCAAGGTAAAGTTACTCGTAAAAATCAATCCACGTGTATTTACACGAAAGAATAATGATTAAACGTTTTCACAAAGAAGAAACGAATTTATTAAAATTATGCTCCAATACATTACATACATAGTTTTAGGAAAAAAAACTTGAAAGATTAAAAAATCACACAGAGATATAAATAAAAATAAATAAAGATATAAAAAAGAGATTTGAAAGGTAAGAATGTTTCGAAAATTCTTTCCCTTGGTTTAAAATTTTTGCTCTGCCTGAAATTTTTTTATCCTGTAGAAATGTTAGCAAATGAAGTACCTTAAAAGGCATTTATTGGGAAAAGATACGTGTTACAATTTAGTTGGAATTATTTATTTAGAAATCACAAGGATAATATGGGCACTGTACCGTGGTTCCCTCGAAGGATTAGGGAACTCGACAAGTTTGCGAACCAAATCCTCTCTTACGGTTCCGAGCTCGACAGCGATCATCCTGGCTTTACGGATCCAGTTTATCGAGCGAGGAGAAAGTACTTCGCCGACATTGCCTACAATTACAAGCAGTAAGTTACTAAATACGCTCGAGAGTCTCAGCATGCGCAACCCAGAATTTTTTCTTTTTTTTTTTGATCGATCAATGACAGTACTCGTCGTCCTTGACAGCCCGGAATATGCAAAAAAGAAAAAAAAGATTGGAGAAAACGTATCGCGATCGAGTTCGAGCAATTTTCTTCAATGTAAAATAAAAATAATAATAATTTCAGTGGCCAACCAATCCCCCATGTGGATTACACCAAAGAAGAAACTGCAACCTGGGGCGTCATTTTTCGTAAATTGACGGAACTTTATCCGAAGTACGCTTGTCGAGAGCATAATCACGTTTTTCCACTCTTGATCGAAAATTGCGGATACAGGGAGGACAATATTCCGCAGCTCGAGGATATCTCTCGATTCTTGAAAGGTGAAATAAATTTGTTCGAACTCCAATCGATCAATCAATTTTTACCCATATCGCTGAAAATTTTCTTCTTTCATTCGCAATATTGAATTAATTTTTTTTTTGTTTTTTTTTTCAGATTGCACAGGATTTACTCTCAGACCGGTGGCTGGATTGCTCTCCAGCAGAGATTTTCTCGCGGGTCTCGCTTTTCGAGTCTTTCACAGCACGCAGTACATAAGACATTCGAGCAAACCGCTTTACACTCCGGAACCGGACGTTTGTCACGAGGTCTTGGGTCACGTTCCGCTCTTCGCCGATCCGGCTTTCGCTCAATTTTCCCAAGTTATCGGATTGGCTTCACTCGGCGCTCCGGACGAGTACATCGAAAAGCTTGCAACCGTGAGACAATTTTTACTCATTTTTTCAGCGAATCAAAAAAGAATAACTTGTCTATTTATATTACTTTTCATTAAATTTCGCAACAGAGTCAAATAAAAAAATTATTTCTTAGTTTTTCTTCGTAGCACGTGATTTTTGAGCTTAATTAATTTTATGAAATTATTAACGTTATTGTTACGAATCGATGAAACAATAGACTTTAAATTCAAGATTATTGTGCAAGTATGAAAATTGTTAAAAAAATATCTCAAAGCTAAGAAAAACTTCTTTGATGTTCTATATAAAAAGCTTGTAATTAAAAATTATCTTGTAATTTAATATAAAAACTATTTTTTTAGTGTTTTTGGTTCACCGTCGAATTCGGCCTGTGTCGGCAACAAGGCGAGCTGAAAGCCTACGGTGCCGGTCTCTTGTCATCGTTCGGTGAACTCGAATACAGTTTAAGCGGCAAGCCCGAGCTTCGACCCTTCGAGCCGGCAAAAACGGCAATGCAAAAATACCCGATAACCGAATACCAGCCTGTATACTTTGTCGCTGAGAACTTTGAAGATGCCAAAGAAAAAATGATGTGAGCTTCTATTTAGCTAGAAAAATATCTATTTTAAAGCTCTCATTGCGAATTTTGAAACGTCAAAATGAGATTTAGTTAGTTTTTAAATAATTACATACAAAAAATATACATAACAGGTGTTTGTACATAACAGTACAAATTTTCGATAAGAAACAATGTTAAATCTCAAGAGCTTTAATATTTGATACCTTTTTAACCATTGAGAAAAACTATTTCAAATTTGGTACGAAATTGTTTCACAAATTTGTAAACAATATTTGAAAAGTGAACACTTTAAAAATATTGTTTAAAAATGTTGAATTTTATTTTTTAATTTTCAGCAAATTCGCCCAGACAATTCCGAGAAAATTTGGCGTTCGTTATGACCCTTATATCGAGAGCATAAGCATAATCGACAGCAAATATCAGATAGAGGAACTCGTAAACAACGTGAATCAGGAGATGGAGATTCTGATGGACGCTTTGAAAAAACTGAAAAACTAATTTAATAAAATTCCTAAATTGTGTTTTTGTTTCTTCTCTTTTATTATCGTGGTTTACAACAATAAACGAATTACGTTGATAGTTCTGCCATGTTGGAATTACCAGTATTTCACTTTTTATCTTCGATTCGATTATTCTATGCAAGCACATTTTGTGCGTAGAATTTGAATGACAGATGCACCCTTTTTTTTCTTCGAGCGCATTTGTGGCTGGCACGCATAGTTTAGGAAATTTATAGTACAGATATTTGCTCACCTATATAACGTACGTATAAGTTATACACAACTTGTAATGTACAAAACAGAAATACGTTTTTCTTTTGCTCGTGCCCGATATCATTTTTCTCATTACTTTTTTTTTCTTAAATAAATACTAAACTATACAGCAACAAACATTTTTGACATTATTATACAATTTCCTAATTCTCTTATGAAAAATGAACGATGACGTACAAAAATTTTTAGCCTCGAATAAAGATTAACAATCATGATTCATTATTCTCTCAACTCTGTACAATTTTGGGAAAGGGCTCAAGAATATATTAATCGGAACGACGAAAATAAATCGGTTCCAATCTATGGATTAATTTTAAAAGCTTCTCATTTGTTTTCTTCTCCTTATTGCCTTACAAGAAATACATATGTATAGATTTATATATACGTATATGCGAATCATTATAGTTATAGAATGTACCAAATGTTCGTACGATGAGCAGAACAGAGCAATCGGCTGTCAGACCTTTCACAATGATCTTACGTCCCCCTCTACTTATTACTACTTATTAATTCATACAACAATCTTTGACGAGAATTCAACAAGCTGGTTACAATTCTCATTGGTCGTTTAAACATTAAAATGATTATTTTCGGTCACACTCACAGTCACGCATATCGTCACATAAAAAAGTCGAACGCACTCGCGCAATCGAACGTCGTGAAAAAAAATTCACCGCAAAGAGGAGAAGATCGAAGACCGTTTGTATTTTTTTTTGGTCGTAGTGGCAACACTCGCGACTAAAAAATAAAACTAGTGAACAATTACTAGTAATTTTCTGGGCGATCGACCGACATTGGAATCAAAAAAAGTCTCCGAAAAACGCCTGTTTTTCCTTTCCAACGAACATATGTTCCGTTAAATAAAATTCTCTTATAAAAAGCACATGAAAAATCGATGACCCGTTCGATATAAAAGCTCTCTTGATTTGTATAAACTTGGATCCCATTTTTTACCCTGTATCGAGTACTCAATTCACTCTCGTGAATTCTTTCATCCTACGTTACGAAATATTGAATCTCTGGTTAACACAGATTACACTTTTCGAAAAATATATCACTGACGACCAGCGTCGCCCTCGTAACCGTGACGAGTCGAGCAGGAATGTCGGTGAACATTGAAAAAATATAATTACGTACCGATCTAATGGAGCTACCGTTACTTTTTATCTCTTTTTCATTTATCCCTGTTTTTACGCACGTTGCTCAGTGATTCAGTCTGTGCTGCGTGCTCGAGGCGACGTCAACATTCGTGTAAGGGATTTCCACCTGGGAACACGTTTGAAAAGGCATCATTGACCTCATTTGTTCGTCCTGTACAACCACTTGTTGTGGTCGATGCTGTTGATGCTCGATTCTCTGAATCTGTTGCGTCGGTGGTTGTTGTTGTTGTTGTTGTTGGGAGATCATCATTTCGTTGACGGGCAAGACCGTGCTCGAGTTTTGAAACGGTCTCATAGGATCGATTGGCGCGGAGAGCTCGCTCGGAACTAAAAGAACGCTCATCTCCTGGACCGGATGATTCGGTTGAGGATTAACCGTTATCTCATCTCTGCTCAAATTGTTTTGCGGAGGTGCTGATTGACTTGGTGGCACGTTATACGGCATACCAGACTGAAATTAACATTCATTGTTTTTTTTTTAAGGGTGATGAGTCCGTACAGTATTACAACTTTTTTTTTCTCCCATACGAAGTTGTTTGAGAGTACAAATTTATTGGGAAAAATTGCTGCAAATTAACTAAAGAAAAGCAGATTTGAAATTTAAGGTCACTCAATGACGGGTCTACTCGCTACGTGATGTCATGAAAATAATTATGAAATTTTTCTGAAAAAATTAATGAAGCTTTTTTAGTACCCCACACAAAGATCAGTGTAAAATTTTACTTAATCTAGGAAGGTTGTTACTTGAAAATATTTTATACAAAATTGCATCTTAAAACACATGGTCTGAGAGAAAGGTACAGCAAATAATAATTTCTAACTGGGTTTCGAGGACCCATGAAAATTTCAATTAACGATATATTTTCTGTCTCTTGACCAAATCGACTTTATAGGTGATTCTTAAAGTTTTTGAATTATTGAATTGCGCCACGAATAATTATCATTTTCGTTATCTACAGGAAATTTCCGATCGAATAGTGTCTTAAAATCGAATTTAAAAAATATCAAAAAATTTGGTCAGTCACACTGGATCTCTTTTCAAATTCTTGAAAATTTTTACAAAACGAAATAAATGATTCAAACATCAAGATTAAATTATTGCCAAACAGGGGGGCAGAACTTGATACTTTCCTGAGAAATTATAATTTTTCAGTGAATGATGTTTATTGCACCATCGATGAAAAATGTTCATTTCTCAGAAGAGTATCGAGCTTCGCCCATCCCTGTTGCCAAAGCAGCGCACGTTGATTTTTTTTTTCAATGAGTAGAAATTAGCCAAAAGTTAATGCGCTCCCCATTAGAGGCTTCATGTCTTTTTCAATATAGGAGCAGTATTTAAATATTTTTGAAGTTAAAAATAGTAGAACTCACGTTAATCAGAGGCGAAAGGATTCCATACCGAGCTATGAGCAACTGTTCTGAGACCCTTCTTAGCTCTTCCTGCTGATGAACGATTAGCTGTTGAAGTTCCTCGTGCTTTCTCTGAAGCTCGTCTTGAATGTGATTCTGAGCGGTGGTCATTGTCATGTTTTGTTGATTCATTAACTGAAATTTGAAATTGAAACTAATATCATTAACAATCTCATTAATAATGAAATAATATTAAAATGAATATCATTAATAATAGACTTAATGAAGTTGAATATAAAATAAATTTTAGTTTATTTAAACAAAAAAGAATTACATAGGAGAGGGCATGGGAGAAAAAGGATTATGAATATTTACCGTCGTATCTGGCAATACGATCGGTGTCATCGGGACACTCGGCAAGACAAAATTGGCAGGAGCAACGGACAAGACCGGATCGCTGATGAATTTTTGCGACCCCGCGTAGCTCGGACTCAATTGATTTATCTCCGTCTCTCTCCGATGTTTCGGCGGAGGCTCCGGTGGCGCTCTCGTCTCTGTCACCTTCGTCGGTGTTACTCTCGGCCTCGAATTGTGCGTCGTCGAAATCGATTGCTTCGAACTTTGCGATCCGGCGGAGGTCGCGTCCGAATCACCGCCCTGATAGTGAAGCCTCGACGATGATCCGAATCTCGACCTCATTGGCTTTGTCGACTTCGGCGACCATGCTAGCCCGGCAGCTGTCTGTTGTTATTTTCACCCAATTTATTCATTCAAATGAAAAATATTCATGGGAAATAAGAATAGTTTTTCACAATTGATTGTAATTTTTATTCGAAAATACTCTTCTTAGCTTGCTTCTTTGCTAGAAGAAATAGATTTAAATTCAAATCGATAAAGTAATTTTGTACATTTGATTTTCACTTTAGTCCCATTGGAAATTTTCCATTCTTTTTTGTACTCACTTGAGAGAATTTTCCACTTGACTGACTGACATCGTCCATCTTATTCTTCTCAGCTTCGTCGTTGTTTTTTTCCTTGAACTGCTTTATAACGTCCGTATAACTTACAACGTTGTGTGTACACACGATAAATTCTGGCTTCGAGTTCCACTGATTGTAGTCGATGTAGAATCTCGTCTTGAGCCAAATCCACTGTTGGCCCTTAGTTAGGAATCTGTAGTAACAAGAAGTGCCTTCGCCTTTCTGCATCACTGCAAAGGAATATGTAAGCTAATAAAACTCTTGTGTCAACGTAAGAAGCTTCTGCACAACATTTGTGTTTGAACGATGGATTTTCGAAACTTACGCGACTCGTGACAAGAGACTACGTTTTCGAGATCGTCAACGTGATAATAATCGTAGCCCGACGTGCCGAGTACCTCGAAAGGTAAGTAACCGATTATCGGGGGTGCTCTGTGATCGAGGAACAGAAATTTCCACTCGAGACTGTGCCGCGACGTAAACTCGGACTTGGAGCTGTCGACGAACGACATGTCTCGTATCAGCTGTTGCGTTTTTAGACGCCCAGTCCCCACGAAAATGAGCTTTGTGTCGTTCGTTACGTTACTCCCAAATCGGTTATTCGGTATGAGAGTTTCTATGTCCGTGAACGAACCTGAAACGGATTGCCAAAATTTACACATTGAAAAATGATCAAAAGCACACTAAAAATTTATCTGATTTTTTTATATTTTAAGAAATATTGCTCATAATTGAGATAGAAACTCACGAAAATATCCGACGAACTGTACAAGCTCGTAGGTCGTCTCTTCCCGAAAATCCAGACCTCCTCTCCTTATGTGACAGGAGAACGATACTTGATTTTCTGAAAAGCAAAGAGTGTTAAAAATTCATTATACGCAGATGGTAAAGGCTTTGAAAATTGTTCCACAACCTTCATTGACGCTGCACTGGTCCCGATCATTGTTAGGGTTCAGTAGAACGTTGTACAAATGTGAGTGATCGTCCGGATACGTAATCTCATATATCGTCGCATTGGTCAACTCGCTTGGCAAGTAACCGAGCAACGACGTTACACTCTCCGATGCATAATATATGCAGCCATTCGAGGAGAATACTATTATAAAGCCGTCGAGCGCCTCCAATATGAGATGCGTAAACTCTTCGTTGGAGAGGAAGGACGGTTTCCAGTCCTCCTGAATCTCATGAACTCGAGATCTAACAGCAACTTCTGTCAACACGGACAATATTTTCGCTACAAATTCTAGATCAAGTTCTTAAAACTTTTCATTGTCTCTTCGCAATTATACGTACCATGATGATTTTTCAGGAACAGTATTGTTGATCGCAGAACAGTTGATTTATCCATTTTTCGAGTATTCACCGTTACCATACTTCCCAACTCATTCACCAACATGTTGAACTGATCTCGTCGCTTCTTTTCACTCAAATTTCGTGATTTTCTGAGAAATATATGTCCAACCAATCTTATCTTTCACACGTTGCAAAACTACAGTCATAAAATGTATGTCTAAAAAATTATTTACCGTTTTGTGTCGTCTTTGTCGTCGTTCTCGTCATCCATTGTTTCGCTAAAATTCAGAAGAAAACATTTGTAATCCAAGTTATCACGATCATCACTTTTGCTCAATTATTCGTTCGTGATCGGAAAAAAAAAGATGTTTTAACGTTGAAATAATTTAACGGCTAACAAGTCTTGGAAATGCGACGAAGAAATCTAAACACGTATTTTTGTAAACAACGGCGCGCGCGTACGAAAAAGTCTCGTGAGTCGCACGTTATCGCCAAAGCGTGACTTTTACGCGGCGCGAAAAGCGGCGGTTTTTATAAGACCGTTGGACAAGTAGTAATCGAATTCTCTCGCAACTTCTCGACCCTGGTCGCGAAAATATAAAATAACACTTACTTGGTCCCCGAATATTCGCAATGGCGATATTAAAGTTTTTAATCAACGATTCGGTTAACGAGACAAGCGACGATGCGGAGGGAACGAGAGATAAATGTATGCGCGGACGCAGTATCGATGACAAAAGTATCCAGACTCGCGTACGGATCTCACGCATGTACGTACAGAGTCTAGCAAATCGGAGTCCAATGTGTGTGTCAGCACCAGTACGAATTATGTACGCTATTAGGTAATCACATCGAGCACTCGTATATAATGCAACAGGAGTGACGAAAAAAAAAGCGCTGGCGCACTGATCAAAAAAATTGAAATAATCAAGAAGCGTAATTATGAAATAATTCAGAATTTTGATAACTTCGTTCGATTGTAACGTGTACGTAAGTTATAGTAACACTGTTTTATTGATTAGAACATATATGATCTATGTAATAAAATATTTTCGCAATAATTTAAAGACAAAAAAAGCTGGGTTTCATCTCTAAAATAATTGATACAAAAATGTTTCGATTTTGATAAATAACAAATTGAAATAACCTTGATTTTTTTTTAATTATAGTTTGATTTATATTAATTTGGATCTGTGTCATATTTGATAAGGTAAACGTCCCAATAGTTGGACAATTTTAGCTACATTATTTAATATTAGAATTTTTTTTCTCAATAAAATCATATGGATTCATTTTCTTATTCAATGAAGTTTATTTTTTACATTAATTTATTGGAACAGACTTACTCAATGTTAGAGACAGGATCGATTTTCTGTCCAACTATTGGAAATTTTAACATTCTACATATTCCAGTATTTATTTACTAAATATATTATCTAAAATTAACGCATAAAATGAATTTTGGATCACTAAAATATCAGACAATAGTTAGATGTAAATTTTGGGCAAATTTTTGTGTTCGAATATTTTTAAAATAAAGATACAGTGTGAAAACCTTTATCTGTCCAACTTTTGGGACGTTTACCTTATTATAATTTAGTAAAATTATTTTTTAAATTTCTTACGCATGTAAAAAAAAGTAAGAGCAAATTGTTAACAAATTTCAATCGTTCAGTCGTTCTTTCACTCGCGAGAATCATTATCCATTATCTTCAACTTATATGCATTTAAATATGCTGAAAATTCTTCGTATAAAATTGCACGTTCGACACGCACGTTTCAATTTTCAGAAGGTTATTGAATTTCGCTGAGAAAAATCGGTAGACAATTTTCACGTGAGAAACGACGAAACTCCCCGTAAAACTTGAAGATATCCTGTTTTAAATCGTTATCGGTAAACTCTTTCAAACGAGCATGTATAAAGATGAAGAACTTTCTGCCTTTTTGTGGCTTGTGCATAAACACGCTGAAGCATTTGATATACCGCGCTCGGCGTTTTGTCGAAGCACTAGTACGTAACACACGCGAAAGCGTTCGCATGGATTCTGCTGGCTGATTCGATCGGAGTGATCGCCGCGCGTCGTTTTTTCTAAAGACACATTATCATCGAGCACACGCACTCGATCGGACGAACGATTAAAAGAAACGACCGGCTTGTTTTATCGAAGAACAAACAATATATGAATGAATCGTGGACGATGAGAAATTACCTCCGAGATCCTGAGTTTACGATAATATTGACATCAAGCCCTGGCACAGGCTGCGAAAACGTGTGGAGCAAATTGGTTGAGAAATGGCGGACTCCTAATCAGATTTCCACGGAGTGCGGTACGTCAGAGCTCGGGACGATTCGTCCTCGTTTTCCTCGTCCTCGTTCATCTTCCGGTGGCTATCCTGACTTTCGGTAACGGTCGTTTCGGACGAAAACGAGACGCGAGGACGTTCTTCGTCGCTTCCCCGAGCGCGAACAGGTTTTTCCAATAATCTCGCCGAAACGATGAGGAAACTCGGATTTTTTTGTTTTTCGGCGAGCGAGGTCGCGTTCGTCGGTGCTCGAACGCCGAGTTTTCGCACGGGTCTCGGCTCGCGCGCGTCCCGCGTCACTCGCGTGACTTTTCCGTCTGCAGCGCGCACACACACACACACACACACGCGCGCGCGCGATAAAACACGGAGCTCGGTAAATTCTCGGGTCTCTGCGTCGAGATCGCTGGACGCGGATGAGAGAGAGGACGTCGCGGTGACCGATACGACAAACCCGTGCGGACTAACGACTAACGGTTCCGCGTTCGACAATTACGAGGTCGCGAGCGTTCTCGCGACGCGTCACGCGGCGCTCTCTCTCTTTCTAATTCGAAGCGATACGAGCGCGACTCCCTCGTGGTGTGTCGCGCGAACTATAGCCAGACTCGAGTAATTCCAGGCACGAAAACGAGCGGGCGCGCTTCCCGTATCGACGAGAGAAACGCGTTGTTTGCCAACTCGAGCAAGCCGAATATTACCAGTTTCGTACACTGAATACGCGTATGTACGTAATAATAACCTTTTACGCGGCGTGTTCCTTGATGAATCTTCGATTTCCTGCGCGTAAGTTTTATTAACCTTCCCGTTGTCTTCATAACGCGGCTCTAGAGCTTTTTTCTAGAGCAATTTTTCCATTGTCTTTTTTTCTCTCCTCGTCTCAGGCTCTCACTCCGTTCTCTGAGCGAATATATCTCTTTCTTTCATCTTTCTCACTTTCACCCACACCGCGTGGCCGTTCTACACGAAACGTGGGTGAGAGGAGCGAGACTGCGCAGAATCGAGCGATCTCCCTCTCTTCACCTCCCTCCTGTATCTCCGCGAGCACTTGAGGCCAACGCCGATCGATGATTGTGCACCGCTTTCGGACTATTGATACTCACCTTACGGGCCTCCTTCGCCCCTTTTATCCTCTCTCTCTCTCTCTCTCTGTCTCTCTCTCTCCCCCGAAATGAAGTCGCTCAAAACTCTCGCTACGTTTGAAACCGCGTTAAAGGTATAAACGTTCCAATAGTCGGACAGTTACGGGTTTTCACACTTTATTTTTATTTAAAAAGAAATATATAAAAACAAAAGAATATGCTTGAAATTCACGTCTACTGCAGGATGTTTATTGATTATTTTATTTATTGAAGACTTTAACTTTTTTTCTCTTTCTAAATATTCTATTATTTCACAATTTATGTAATTTATTAAATTTAAAAAATTTGCATTTATTATATCATGCTTTTTCTACTGATCGACTGTAAAACTCGATCGTACTTTATTTAACTTTAGTGTATGTACATACGCATCGGTATGGATGCAACTGTCTCGTATATTCACTCAGCGACCTTCTTACGTCACAGAATTTTCTATAGCGAATAAGCGCTCTGTCTTAGAAGAGTTAATCAATTTGCGACTAATAATGAGGAGCGATAGAATTGAGTGACGTTTGAGCATAAACAGCGAGCTTGCTCCTTCGTGAAATAATACTTTTATTTTTTTCCCTCATATATAGAGAGAATTTTATATACTATTATTTTTATTTATATCTATTTTTTAAATATAAAATAATAATTTAAATTGTAAAAATTGAATTAATGATTAAGGGTGTTGAGTATCCGTGTAGTAAAAAGTTTGATAACGATTTTTAAAGTAAAAAAATTTAAAAATTTAAAAATTTTAAAAACATATTATTTAAAGTCATTCAATGACAGGTTTATTGTTTTATGATTGCATTAAAAAATGGTGAAATTTCAATTGAAAATAACATGAAAAGCTTTTTTTATGGGAAGGTACAGAAAATACACATTTTTAACTAAATTTGACGTGTTTGAATTGATATTTTGCTATTCTTTTAGCAGGCGCATACTTCGTACAACTTCACACAATATGCACTCTATTCCGATTAATTGATTAGAGGTTTCATCTCTTTTTTAATATTGGATATATGCACACTCACATTTTTTAAAAAGTTTTTTGAAATGATATTATAAATTAGAAACACTAAACTATTCACTTTTCGTATGATTGAACATAACTGGAACTGACACTCGATTTAAACATGTCGAATTTCAACAAAATGTTTTTCTGTGACGAACTACCTGGCCGAGACCCGACACGTCTTACCCCGACACTTTCTACCGGGCTACTGATTCAAAATCCAGTCGAAAATTCAAGTAATTAACACCTTAATCGGTTTTTCCCTCAAACGATTAACGAAAATTTGGAATTTTTTTTCTCGTTACGCTCGACGAATTTTTCTCTCTCTCTTTTTTTTTAATACTTACAATCCCAGAACTATTCGGGTATATTCGGTTAGGTATATTTGATATAAATAATAGAAAATAGTGTTGCGAGTATTTTTTTCACATAAGCTGAGAAAATTTAGCAAGTTCGAAGACTTCCAGCCTGATTTTCCGAGAATCAAAAATATGAAAATCATAAAATTTCAAGTGGCGATATCTTTTTCGTGTCCTCGACGAAATCGACTTTATAATGGGTAATTCTTGAAAATTTTTGCAAGATGAAATGAATGATTCAAGCATCACGGTCATTATTTCCAAAGCAGTGCGCGTTAAATTTTTTTTATTTAATGAGTAAAGAGATTAGCCAAAAATTAATGTGATTCGCATAATGCCCTCTATCCCGATGAATCGATTAGAGGCTTTATGTCTTTTTTAATATAAGATTTTAATGAGGAACTTCCGAATCGTCGGAAAAATTTACACGACGTTTTATAGATACATATTTATTAATATTATGTAAAATTTTCAAAAAAGTTCTATCATTTTTGATTGTGAATACGTTATCCTTAAAATAATTAAATGCTACACGTTTTGTGAAAAATCTTTAGAAATGTCAAGGTAAAATATAGCAATTTTTCGGATGAAAATTTTCTCCATGCCTAACTCGAGAAAATTTCGAGATTAGATTTAAACTCGTTTAAATTTTGTGAACGATTGATGAAATTTCTAATTGTTCAAAATTGCTTCTTATCAAATTTTCCCGTTTATTTATCATTTCCCTTTAAAGATCGACGGAGTTGTGCGGCTATTCGTAATTTTCGGATGTTCGATTTGTTTGCTTATGGTTCCAAGCATCGTCAATTTGTTTATCCTGTCCGAAGGCTTCGTTGCGGATAATCCTGATCGAGGAAATCGCGACGAAACGTCGGACCGGAGGTTCGAAATTTTGTCCAGAATTTCCGTCGCGTTTCTCGTCCTCGGTACGGCTAATTTTTCGTCCCTTTTCTTATTATCGTGCTTCTCCAAAGATCCTCGAACCGATTTGTGCTTGTCCCGAAGACGAAGTTTTTCGTGAACGTTCGACAAAATTTTGCGACCTCGCGACAACGACATCGAAGTCACGCTCGAGCTCGTGGACCAATCGTCGTCGATCGCGTAATTGCCGGACGATTCCTTCGATTTTTGAACGTCGCCGATCTCATCGGGATATACGTTGTATCCGGTCCTATAAACATCCAGCATGTTGCGAATTCGCGCCGTGTCCTCGTGAACCAGTTGCGTGAGGTCAAAATCTTTTTTCCGAACGCGCGAAAGATCCTTCAACGATTTGTCTGTTTTCAAAATGATCGGTTTACCGGAATGTCTCTTTTTCTCGTTCGGAGCTTTTATCGTTTCGAACGATTTCTCGGACTCGATCATCCTCGCAGGATTCCTCGTTGACGTTTCGACGTTTCTCTCTAGAATTTTGTCCTGTCTCGACATTTTTAAAGCACTCTTGGCGCTTCGCGTCACGTCGTTTTTTATTTTGCTCCGATCGTGAGTATCTTTTTTCGATGCTTCTCTGCTCGTTTTACCGGAATTCTTCGTCGCAGTCAACTTGGCGAATTTCACCTCCGTCTCGTTATCGATTTTCTTGTTGACGGGCATAGGATTTTTCTTGACAACCTCGAGCGGTGTTTTCGTGTGAATTTTCGCTCGAGTCCTCGTTGAACCATTTTCCACGATCGTCGTCATTTTTTTCCTCGCGCCACGAGGGTTGTCAATTTTTTGCAGACTCTTGTTCCCAAGCTGCTGCATCGCCTGGCCCTCTGTCAGGACTCGAGCCCAGTCGGGATCCAGGTCGACTGAATTCTTTTCCAAACAGCCGGCCTGTCGAGTCGCGATGTTCTTCGCGCATTCGAGAAGTGACTCCCCTGCAACGTTAACGACCGAATTTTCGCAAAGCACTCTCTAAGCAAGAAGAATGATCGATTTCACCATACACAAGTGACAACTACACTAATTAGATTTTATTTAAATTCTATTCTAAATACACGTGGTTTTACGATAAAAATATTTTTAATTATAAAATAATCAGGATAGTTGTAATAACTTTATGGTAAAATCTACTAAGGTAAACGTCCCAATAGGTTTTCACACTTTATCTTTGTTTAAAAAATATTTAAAACAAAAAAATTTGCTTCAAATTCACATCTAAACTATTGTCTGATATTTTAGTGATCCAAAATTCATTTTATGTGTTAATTTTAGATAATATATTTATATGAAGAATAATCCATATGATTTTATTGAGAAAAAAATAATTCTAATATTGAAAATAATATAGCAAAAATTGTCAAAGTATTGAGACATGTCCATCTATTGGGACGTTTACCTTATCGTGATTTTTCTCAGCACTGAAAAACGAAAAGCGAATGAACGGCGTTCTCGATTTTACCAAAAACTCGGAGGATGTCGTCCTGCAGGGATCTGTCACCGGCGAATTCGTCGAATCTCGCTTTCCTCACGATCGGCGTCTTGTGCGGGCCATGCGAGACCCTCCACAGGAAGAATTTCACCTGCGTCCCAATTCGAAGCAAATAGGTTAAAATCCTGAAGCTGTCACTGTGACATTACTTTTTCCGTTATGAAAAATTCCAGAGCAAAAAAGAAAAACCTCGCCGGGCAGAATTTGAATTCCGTAATAGTCTCTGCTTGGAGCCGGGGCTACTGAATACTTCTCCAGATAAACCTCTTTATCGGGCATCGAGAATTATAATATCTTTCGTAAAATAAGAGTAACAAAAAGTAACAAAAAAGAACGACGACGAGACATCGATTACCTTTTTCTTCCACCCACACGCTAACAATAATAAATAAACGAAAATTTTAATTGGACAATATTTTTATTACAATATTTTTCGATATGAAGAGATGAGGATGGATATAGAAAGTCGAAGTAAAAATGTACAGTCAAATGGCATTGCATATATAAATTTATAACATTACTTATAATAATTAATAATAATCATTTCAATTATAATTATGATAATAGTAACAATAATAATCACTTAAAAGTGTGATTATTACTATTATTATATTCATGTGTGAATATACAGGTGTAAAAATATATGAAAAATTTCACGCCAACTAAGCCTATTTGAAATTCTCAACGTCCCAGACTCAAAATTCAATGGGGTTGGAAAGAATGAAAAAAAAAAATGATAAGATCGTTGCAGTCTTGGTTGTACCGGCGCAGCATTCTAGATCTTTCTCGGAATACGACGAGCGATCGTCGGTTTCGCGGGATCGTAAATTTTCTAGTGTGCGATTCGATGCTTTATTCATGAGGAAAAATTCTAATGGCGCCGCGATATCTCATTGTTCACTCGCGAAACGCGACGAAGTTCGTCAAAGTTCCACAATACGGGAAATCGTTTGACAGCTGTCAAACACTCCGAGAGGAACCATGGTGGTAGATTTTACCACAAAGTGACAACTGTACTATTTACTTTAGAAGAAAATATATTTTTTGTAGTGAAAAAAAGGAAAAAAAATATTTGGGACAAAATATAAAATATATTTAGTTCTATGCTAATGAGTACACTTTTGTATGGTAAAATTGTCGATACTTTTCTCTCAGTGCGAGGAGTGAAAAAGGAGAAAATTTTGAGAGAACGAAGGACTCGCGAAATTAATGCTCGAGTCAGCGTGGAAAATCTCATACGTTCGAGAGTGCGGAATCTTCGCAACAATGTACAAGGAAGGCTATAGAGTAATATCACAATGCATGATTCGTAACACCGTTAAAGTTTAGAGAATAAGTGTGTTTCGTGTTGGTGTGTGTGTGTGTATTTTTCGTGTGTATAGAATTCTCAGGAAAAGAGAGTCGCGAAAGTCCTTATTTTGCTTACAAAATTATAGCAAATAAATTGATAAATTGTTAATTCGATCACTTTTGTATATCGATTGACAAAAATATAAGAATACGCTCTTCTTATCTTTTGTCGCTCGTCTCTTGGGAGACGAAGGAGAAAAATGAAAAATCGAGAGAGAGACAGAGATAGAGAGAGCAAAGCAGATTATTCTCTCAACGATTTTACAATGAACATTTATATTCGTATTTTTCGGTGAAACGATGCAACATCTGAATCTTTTTTTCACTTAGTTCAAAATCAATTTACGATTTGCAATTCAGAATGATGATTTGCGTCACTCTCTCACGATTATCATCGCGTTTAAATAAATAATTAAAAACTATAGAGCGTGTGTTTACGTAGGTGCGAAGAGTTTCGTCGACGATAGAAAGAAACTATTTCTTTCTCCTCGCACCGTTCTTGATAGTTCTCGCTTCTGACATTCTTTTCATTTTTCTTTATCTTAAAAATAAAATTAGGTGGATTCGAGAGATGGCAATATGGAAAGTGCGTCGTTGTAATTTTTCATCGAGTTCGGCAAATTTTCGTGCCGCAATATCTCGATTGGCAAAATTCGCAGCGCTCGTCGCAAGGAGAAAAATTATTTGCTTCGTGTAAGATATTCTTTTAGCGTTAGAAAGATTCGATTTTCGTACTTTAGATTTCTCAGAGGGGAGAAAAAACGTAGAAACGTGGTCATGAATTTTCTTCGAGCTCGGACATTCCTGAGATTTGATAATACAAATTCGTTTTATTTTTATCGCTCCGATCAAAAGTTCTTCACAGAATTTTTTGTGCGAAGAGAAATATTTCAAGAATCTCCGAGTTCTTGAAGACGTGATAAAATCTATTTTTTACTCTGACACATTTTTCGAATGGAACGAAATATTATTCTCAACAAATTTTTCAATCGTAATCTCTCAACGTTTCCCACATTCGTACGATTTTTCTCGACTCCTCACGTGTATACATAGACGTGTAGGTATACATATATGCATTTATGTATATAGATATAGTTTTTTGTTTTTAATCAATTTAAAATTTGTTTAAATTGGTAGATTGTAAATATGTAATAATGGAAGAACAGATTTGTGTATTGCATCAGCGGAAGAAACGTCAACGTCTTACGAGAAAGAGAGCGACTTCGTCGTCGATCTGTTCGGTTCGGATATGTATTAACTTCGTGCTGTACAATTTCAATATTACTTCGGCATCTCTTTCTCTTTTTCTCTCCTACTTGTCTGACATTCTTGTAAAAAATACACCTACATTATTTCGCTTTACTATTCTTTAGCCTCTTCTCGATAAGACGTTTTCGCTATAAATTTTTTAACGGCTACCGAATGCAAAAGTGTTCGAAATGAAAAATTATACGTTTTTTTTTCTCGATTTTTTTCTCGATATTGGATTATAGTATAAATAGTATAAATAGTCTCGTACTATCGCGTCATTATTGAAACTCGATCGGGAAAGGAGGCAATAGGGCTGAAGAAAAATTGAGGCCCTTTGCGATCGAAGAGCACACGTATACCTGGAATTTCGATCGATCGGAATGAAACGAACTTGAGCCATTTGCGTATTCACGAAACGAAAATTACTTCGCCGAGATAAATAATTCTTATCGCGTGTAAAAAAATTTCGAAAAATCAGCGAGAGTTCGCGAAGAAGATCATTTCTTCGCGTTAAATGAACATTCGATTAAAAAAAAAAAATTGTCTCTCGATATAGGAATTCGTTTCCAAAGAGAAATTTGTGTCTCTCTTCAAAATCAAGGGAAAAAAAGAGAGATAATCTTTCGCAAATGGTTCACAATTCAAGATCTGAGAAATTACGAAATATTTAGTCGTTGGTTGCATTTTTTTCGCATTCTTCTTTTTTTTGTTTTTTTTTTCTTTTTTTTTCTAAGAATGTTGGACCACTGAGACTGCGGACTCGGTGATCGCGCGGTCGTCGTGGCATATGCTGGATGCCTGGGTCGTCTCCTCGGCCGGGGCAGCCGCGATCGTCAGCTGTCTCTTCTCCATGTGATCGAGAGTCTTCTCGATCGCCCTCAGTCTCTTCTCCAGGCTCGTCGTGCCGAGGATTCCGACCTGGAGCTGCGGCCCGAACGGTAAAATTGCGAGGAACCACCATGTCCACGACGGCCCGTCCGGCAACTCCAACCAATCGTCCTCCGTGTCTGGCATTTTGCCAAAAACTCGGTGAATCTCGCCCTGTTGAAACGGCGAAACTGTCGACCACCATCTCCTCCCCTTTGACCTCACCTGTGACATGAGAGAATAATAGAGTTAAAATCATTTTTAAAAGCCGTTTTTCCCATTTATTCTTCTTAATTAATTTATTTATTGTGTACTAATAATGTAGTAATAATTGAAAGAATAACAAAAATTACACAATAAAATTATTTCTAAAGAGAAAGTGAAGAGATCGTCAATGGTGACAGTTAGTTTTTTTTACGATATAATAGTCAAATTTAGAATTCATTTTGTAATGAATTTGCATTTTTTTTTCATTTAGCTGCAATATTAACAAACATTTTAAGGGACCTATTTATTAACTTTTAGATTCGAGTGTAGTTGTAGAACTACCTTAATTTTATTAATTACAAATATTATGAGATTGAAAAAAACAAATGTGAATAAGTCAAGATATTAACCTTGTCATGAAGTTCTTTGAGATTCGAAAGATTTTCGGCTTGAACGGGCGAGTCCCGAAGGAGCTCGATCTGGGCGGTGTCGTAACCGTCTCGCTCTCCGCCCGAAATCACCCGAAATCTTCTTCCCCCAACTGTGCTGAGAATGCTGCAGCCGTCTTTCATCAAGACTCTGTCTTTGATTTCTAATATAGTTCCATACTCGGCGTACCTGCGTTTAAACAAAAAAAAACATTAATGAACATTTTCGATATATATTATAATTTTTTTTCAATTTTTACAAATAAATCGTACTCATTTTATTGTTTGTATTTAATTGTATTAAATTAATTCTATTAATTTTATAAAGCGAAGCAAAATTCCCTTCCACAAATAAGTCTCGAATATTTATTTGAATAAAAGTACGAATATTTTTCTGAATGAAAGTTTGAACAAACTTTAAAATACTCTGACGATATATTTGATCAAGTCTTGAAAGACTCTATGCGGATAAAATCATAGAAACAGTGAAAATTTGAACATGAAAAAAAAAATGTAGTTTACCTCTTCGCTCCCGTCGCTTCTGGATTGAGACAGGCGACGATTCCGAAGTGTTGAACTCCATTCTCGATGCATCGGCGAACCATGAGCCTATACCTGGGCTCGTAGACGTAGAGCGGACAGGCGACGCGCGGGAACGCCGTCGTGCATACGAAGACAGCGATTTGTTCGCTGCCGGGGAGCCCGAGACCCTGCGCCATCTCGAGCTGGTGATTCGCCGCTCTCGACGCGTATTCACCCGGTGTGACGATCTTGAGCGCTTGCTCGACAAAGTCCGTCACCGTTTTCTGGCTGCTCGCCAAATACTGAAAATTCCCAATTAATTTCTCATTAATTTATGGATCATTGAAAAAAGAGAAAAAAATTCGCGCAATTGTCTCACGGCCTCAAAAATTCTCTTTTTTTTTTCCTATACTTTTTCTCCCGCGACTGACGAAATTGTACAAAATCGACAAGATTTTCCTAATGAGCAGATTTTCTTCAATTTTCTTTTTTTTTTAAATAAATTCTCGTGAATCGCGCAATATATAATTGTTGAACACACGGGAGCTCGAAGTCGACAAATAATATCATCGGTGTATACGTGTGTAGGCACGCAGAGGCGTACGTTGAGGCTGGTAACGGCACGCGACCGCAAACAATCATTTCAATCTTACGGCTGCATCGAGACGGGGGCGTTTTGCATCGTTAAAACTCTTTGAGGAAGAAAATCCTTGTAAAATGTCTCATCAACGTATAACATCGGTTTCTTCGTGGAACCACAATGGCGAAAAGTTTTTCGAATGCTCTCTCTCTCTCTATTCCGGATTTTTATTCCAACCCTCGCAACTTAACAGCAAAAGTGTACATTTCTCTCGGGATTAACCGTTCGTGACTAACGAGTAAGATTTTTAACGATTTCTCACAGCAGAACGCCGGAGCTCCGTTCTCATCGTTTTCACAATATCTCTTGATGGAAATTTAGCAACTTCGAAACCCTAATCTCGTCATCCTTTTCGTGAAAAACTATCGAAACTGCTCGAACATTGTTCCTTCCTCTTCCTTACATAATTTTGATACAATTCTCTCTCTCTCTTTTTCCACGTTATGTCACTCGATTTTCTCGACGATTCTTTTATTTCACGGCTAAATTGGACGTGTTACGTGAACGCGGTGATGAATTTTTAATTACCCGCGAAAATCTTTTCTTCAATTAGCTCGAGAAATTTTATTTTCCGGTTAAATAAATTTTAAGTAACGCTCGGTTTCTTTTGAGAATTGGATAATTATTGTCGGGCAATGCTCATTATTTGTTTTCTCGAATGCTAAAATTCTTTCTTACGTCGGCAAGTGATGTCACGCAGAGCGGGCAGGTCGACGAATAATCGAGACAGCGATCGAGGCAATTCCAGCAATAAGTGTGACCGCACGGCGTCGTGACGGGTTTCCATAAGGTTCGACAGCAGAGGATGCAATCGAGCTCTCCGCTCGCGCTTCTCTCGCCGGTCAAAGGTGGCAGAAGGACTTCCAACGGCCTCGGTTCTATCCCTGGAAAATCGGTTTAACGTAAATAAAGAAATTCTCGAAGAGTTTATTCAAAAAAAAAAATAAATAAATAAGCGAGATGAAAGAAAATTCAGTCAGCGTCGCTGTTTTTAACGACTCTCGAAAGTGAAACTCACTCTTCAACTTCTCCACTTCCTGGTAAAATCGATCGAGGCTTGAGTGAAGCTTGGCATTGTCGCTCGAAGTCTGGCTCGAAAAAAGTCTGCCATAGACGGTCTGAAAAAAAAATTTCATTTAAGCAAGTTTTATCTACAAATTTTCGTCGATTGTTCGTGGTCGTCTCTTTCGTATTTTTGTACGTATTCGCTAGGAATTCGTGAAGAACAATTACGCTCGAACCGTCAATAAATTAGCTCTCTCGATGCAGCGATTCCCGTTCGAACGTCCTTCGAAAGTATCGCGCGCTTACACAACGATGAAGAGAGAAAAAAGAAACTGCGCGAGGTGGGCTTTTCAATCGTTCTTCCATCGACAATGGAAGAAAGATCGGTTACAATGATGAAACCTCATAAAAAAGTTAATTAATGTCATTTTTATGGGGTTTCGTACTCCGGGAAGGATTCGTCAGCGCAACAAAAGACTTATGTAAGCGCAGCGAATTCTACACAATTTACGAATTTTCCAAATCGTTCGTTTCAACCCTTTTTAATTTGTTTTTTTAAGCACATTTTTTGTCGCTCACTAAAATGTTTGCTCGACCATTTGTCAAAGATCTATTATAAATTTTAATGGAATTTTTATTCAATTTACCTGTGTAAACTCATCGTCCCCGCTGCTGTTATCCTCGCAGTCTGACGTGTTCAGTATCGTTCTCCTGTGAAGTTGACTCGGACTCATGAGCGGCATCATCATCTTCTGACGATTATTATGCTCGTGACTGTGCCGATGATTCTGCTGCTGATGATGATCATTGTGATGGAGATCATGATTCTTATGATAGCGACGATTTAGCCTGGTCCTTGGACTCGTTTCTAAGTGACTGTTGTAAGGCGACCTCGTCGAGGTTGATCTCTGACGTTTCAGACTCGGGGACAACATTCGATGAAGTACCTAAAAAAAAACAATGTCTCATATAACCAAAAGTTTGGAAAAAAAGTGCCAATTAAATAATTCCTATAATAATTCAACTCAAATACTATCGTTATTGTCGATATAATTGACGAATTATTTTGGCGTACACGCGATTAAATGAATTTTGTTGAAAAATTTGGTTGATTCAAGCTAAAACTTAATTATCTGTACGGAACTTTTTATGGCGTGGAATTGCGTCTGTATTAACGATTAAATAATTTTTACTCGATAAAATGATCGGAAGAATGGAATTTTCGTTAATTAGCGAGAAATATTATTTATTTTCGTTGTTGTCGATCCACTGCACCGCGGAGTACACAATGGCGCACGACTGTCGTTACCCTCACGGTTTGCACTCGCCGGTCACTCACCTGACCATCGTACCGAGTCATTGAAGTAGCTCTTTTGCTCGTTGCTCGAGAGAGTACGATGCCCGAGCTAAGCGGAAACTTCTTGTCTATACACACGCATTTATGGCCGCTGCTATAATACTAAATACAGTTTATTCCACGCCAAGAACATTCGCGAGCCATTTCATCACTTATTCAACCACGATCATCAATGTGTCTACACTATTTTCCATCAAACGTCAATACAAAATAAACTTTTAAAAATCATGCATCAAAAACATTTTTTGTCATAAAAAAGACACACGTGTTAAACTTTTTATCAATTTTAGCAAATTACTGTTATTCAGTATGTTTTTTCATTGCAAACATTTTTATTGAAATTGAAAAAAATTTTTGGCAGATTTTTTATTCTTTTTCTTGGGAACGAGTTGAATGTTTTTGGGCGGATGTGAAATTTAGCAAATGCGATATGAAAAAATAGCGGATCGAGCGAAAGTGTCAAGTGGCTTGAGTTTGGCACGGAGCGCCTCTCGTAAGAACTTTTTCGCAGTTTCGGTCCGTGCGCGAGTTTGTTTCGCATTGCCAGAAGTCGATGGACAGAACTGCGAAGTGGTGTGTACGCTCGAGGTTCGAGGCCACGCGAGATTACGAGCTTGTGTGAATAAAACGATATACGGAGTGTCCTTAAACATTTTTTTATAATTTTCGCGAGTAAATGAACTTTCATTTTTTAAATGATCCTTTCAGTCAAATAATACGATCCTAAGCGCCGTTTGGTATTTATCTACACATAAATATAAAGCTTTTTTTATCTACACAAATATTTATTTTTTCTTTAATTTGAAAAAAAAAAAACAATTAGTTCGTATAAAAGTATGAATCTTTACAATTTATTATGTTAATTAAAGATTATTTTCAAATGTATAGGATAGAAAAATTTGATTATATTGTAATTTGGAAAAACACTGACTGGTTCTTCGAAAATTCGTCTTAAAAATAACTTTAATCAAGTTTTAAAAAATTTTTATAAAATAAATATTAAAATAAGTAAAATAATGAAAAACTTAAAAAAATTAAGACTTCATTGAAATAATAAAACACTGAAACATTTCCGTATAAAAAGACTACTTTTAAAATGACAAGAATAATGAAAATCGTCTTTAATAGAAAAATTCGAGATTGGCTTTTTTTACGTTGGATAAAAGAAACGCGGACACCCCGTGTGCAATTGACTAAGTCTGGCGTGACGCAACGTCATCCATCCCGCGTTGCATAAATTCTCGGAACTCAAAGTTCTCGTCTTCGTGGAATAATCGCGTCAGGCAGTGATTCCGGATATAGGAAGAGACGCGAAAAAAAGGAGGAGGAAAAAACACAAGCGAAAACATATTTTTTATGTCTCTCGAGATCTTGCGCGCGCGATAAGAATGAATCTTTGCTTACCTTGGTGATCTCGTGTCGTACGCACTGCGGATTTCTGTCAATGGCGACACTCGTGCAGAGAGCGAAGAAGGCTTCCTCGTATCTTCCGAGCGCCGTGAGCGCCAATCCTCTTCGATAATGACCCTATCAATCAAAAAATACATTTTCGTCAATTTTATTCTCTCTCTCCCTCCCTTTCTACATATTGCACACTTTATCATACACATTCGTCTCTCTCGTTCTCCTTCTCCTCTTTCCTTCTATCTCTCTCTCTCTCTCTCTCTCTCTCTCTCTCTCTCTTTCCACGACCTGCATTAATATTATATGGCATTCGGAATTCTCGAGTGAACGCCTGGGTCATGCAACCAGGCCAACGACGGTGCAGTCTACTGTTCAACCGCGCAGTAAAAACGCTTTTACACGTCTATAATGCTTCTCGCCACGAGCTCTCGTTTCACCGGCCGCACTATTTATCGTACGTATGTGCTTCGGCAAAGCATTAAATTCGCCAGGGGTTACGAAATGTGTATTTGCCAGAAGCGGTCGCGCTCGCTCGTGATTATGTTTGTCGAAATAGAAAAAAAAAACAGGCGCGCAAACAGAGACAGATTTAAATGCTCCCTTTGAAATAAAAGCCGAGTAAACGACTGGGTGCAGTCGCAATTTGCACGACGTTGAAATAAGGATGCAATTTTTATGAATAAAAAAGTATATCATGAAAATGGATATTATTTTATACAAATTTATGCAGAATAAACGACGCGGAGAATAAATTATTTTTGTTTTGTTTTTCTGTAAATTAAAAAATGTATAGGCCAGTCAAGCCCATCAGCAAGGAGTAAAATCTTGACATTCGCAAAACTCTGCGCCCTTTGCTAAAAAGCTGCTAATTTATTTGGAGTTTGTAATAACTTATAGAAACCATTCAGTAAAACAATTTCAAAATTCACACGAAATTTTACCACATACTTAGAAATCCGATTCTCACATTTTTGGTAATGTTACTCACGCACACATTTTACACGTATTTAAAAAATATATTTTACAAGTACTCACTTTTCCCCAATCGGGACGCAGTCTTACGGCGCGGTCCGCATCTGTGAGGGATGCTTGTGGCCTGTGTAGCAGGAGCAATGCGTGCGCCCTGTTGCTCAGATAAAGAGGACTGTTTGGCGCTGCAACAGAAAAAAAAGTAAAACGTAAATAAATATCTCTTAAAATTAAACTCACATATATTTGCCGATTGAAATGAAATAAAATACTGTAGAAAATGTTAATATATAAAATTCTAATATTATATCTGTATCAAAAACATGTGTATCGTTATTTTAGGAAAATGTTATAATTGTGAGGCAAAGACCCAACATCCAATCTATTTCCACGAAACGGTCACGAATCATTTTTTTTTTCATTTTCGCAACGAATCCTTGAAATTCGAGATCTTTAAACTATCGTTTCGTAATTCTTTCCGAGGACGTGGACGAGGCGAGGGTTATTATATAATGACGATACGAAAAAGCGATAAGGCGGAGAAAAATAATGTGCCGGGCAAAAGGTGAATAGAGAATCAAAGTTTTATGTATCGGCGACACATTCGCTCGTGCGGACGAGCGAGCATCGGGCGATCGGGGAAGGGACACGCGAGGGATCCTTGAATAAGTCACGAAATAAATCCTCGCCCTGCCTTCGTTTTGCTTTCATAATCGGTACGCGATCGCCGCCGCCGCCGCCGAGACTTTTGCGTAACGATCTCTTCGACTAAAACAGCCTCGATAGTTTTGCCTCATAACACAACATTCTCGTTTTTCTCTCACTCCTCCACCTCCGCCTCTCTTTCGCACGTAACGAAAAGTATTTTCACAAGCGAGCGCATTGCCGTATTCTTCGGGCCGGACCGACAATTTCGCAAATCTCTCATCGAGCAATTATCACGCTCCGATTGCCATTTATATACGAATTTTTTAACGATTATCTCCTGCAAGCGCTCGGAACTGAGCGATTGAGTGGCCGCGCAAAAAAATGCGAAACGAATTTTTCAATTTTTAATCGAAAAGATATATTATTTTCATTTTTTCTCCTATAGATTATTTCATCGGTACAAGTACATATTTCGTGTGAAAATTCGCACCGATATCATTTTCAACATAAACTCTAAGAATAAGCTTTACTGTATCTAAAAATAGTAGAAAATCATAACTTTTTTGAAATATATGATAAAATTTCAATTTTTAATCAGTCAACTTTGATAAAGTAAAAAAAAAAAAGTTTAATCGATAACTCGTCTGTATATATAAAATTGTTTAAACGTCGCGAAAGTATAAATATTTTAATGTGAAATTTCGAGCACGCTTTTGTTCGACGGATGTGAGAAATATTCCGCGGTAATTGGCGTCGCCGATCGTCCAAGTGCGTCGAACTCGGCCGAAGCGAAATTACGAAGAGTGTACGTGCAAAGTGCCGGTGGTTTTCTCTCGCGAATGTCGAGGTCGGTACTATCGAAGCGTTAAATCGATGTCTGCAGTTCCCTGGACTATCGTGCGTGCTTCCGAAGAAATCGAGACGGCGAGCGCGAGCGAGACGAAGTAAAATAGATGAAAAAAGGAGAGACGCAGAAAGAGAGAGAGAGAGAGAGAGAGAGGCACGAATCTGATGTTTTATTTTTCTCTCGTTCTCTCGAATCTCCGTCACTCTCAAAGCTCCGCGGCGTTTCGAGCGATGTGCACACTGGCCGTATAGTTATGCAACGAACATCGCAGATCAGCCAGTCGTAGAAGTACCAGCAGACTTGGTGAATCATTCGCGGTTCCCACAATATCGCCGAGCGCAACGGTAAATTTACACGTACGTTCGTGCCTCGTCACAAAATATTCCCCTCTTTGTTATCCGTCGCTCTATACACAACGGCTGTTAAGAAACATCGTCCGTTGATTAAGCTATAGTCATATTTGCTGCAAACTGGTCAAAGACCACGAAAAACTAATTAACGTCGCTTTACGATAAAATAGAGGCTGTATTTTAAATAAAATAGGAAAATGTGTTTAAAAAATACATGTACTGTTAACAGAATTTTTAATAATTATTGGAAACGACTGTAATAATTGGAAAACTTTCAAAAATCTTATATAACGATTTTTAATGAGTATATAATTTCACGATAATTTCGTCAATGTTTTATCCTGAAATTGTGCAGTGAGGATGTCGATTACATTTACTAAAGTATATTCAGGAACCTTGTTTTTCACTCTGTGGTCAGTGACCAAATTAATTTATACGTTCGTTAAAAATATCCAGGATTGGAACCCTGTTTTTCACCCTTAGGTCAGTGACTAAATTAATTTATACGTTCGTTAAAAATATTCAGGATTGTTATTTATGGCAGGGTTATAATTTTGCCATGTTTATCAAGTATTTTGGAACTGGTTTTTAGGGACGAAAGCATGGGGAATGGGAATGTATGGGAACGACGAGGTGGAAAGGTCGCGATGATTCGAGTCGACGATGCGCGAACGGGCCGAGCCGCATCCTGACAGCTCCCCGGCGCGCTCGCTCAACGAGCAATGTCATTGCCTCCGACCAGTTTTCTCTCGTCTCTCCGGCTAGTTTCTCCTTTCTCCTTCTATTTAAATCCGCACGGCGCGGGGTTATCTCGACGTCAAATTCGCGGCAACGTGAGCGATCGTAAATCTCGGATCACAAAGAGCCGAAAAGCTCGAAAGACGGAAATAATGGAGCGACGCGCGGAAATTCCGAGACTATCGCGTTTCGGGCGCGCTCTTTGGTTCGCCGGGCAGACGAAATTCATCAGAGACGCGTTGTCTCTGTGCCGAGAGCTTTCCGCTTTTACGGGAGAAAAGCAAACGATGGGAAAGGTCCTGATGAGAGATAACAATGGAAAAAGCTCTCGTTCTCTCTCTTTATTCCGTTTTCTCCCTTTCTCTCTCTCTCTCTCTCGCTCACTTTTCTTTCTTCACGAGCTCGCAGACGGATCGATAGAGTTTTCGGGGACAGCCCGCGGTCATGGAACTTTCGAGTCGCCGACTGTGTCTCATTTTTTGCCTCGTTCATTCCGAATGATCTCGGAGTCCGTCAAAATTGATGCGAAAACCCCAAAGAATTCAGCTCCGTTCCGGTAAAGCATCGGAAAATTTGGAGCAAATCGTCGCCCGGTTAAATTTGTATTCGAGTTACGAAAAATTTGGAATTGCGACGCGAGCGAAGACACTTCGGGGGGGAAAAAACCAGAGTGCTCGAGATACGAGTTGACGTGTACGGCGCGAAGAATATAAATATAGTATAACAGTTCTGAGGCTCGGCCGGATCGATAGAGCGTTCTCAGCCCCGTGCGAACGGGAAAATTACGCATGGGAGGGCTCGGAACCCCGGAGAAAAAAGCCGAGCTCGAGAACGATATGTTGGCCGAATGTCAGTTATTCAAGGAACATGCACAAATCGACGAAAACAAGTGCAAAAAAATGATTGAGAATAAAACTAAGAACAATAAAGAGCAATTAATGACGATAATGGAGGGGAAAAAACGAGAAAAATAACGCGATGAAAATAATTTTTGATTACAGTCGTACGTATCTAATCGAAGAAAGTTCTCGCTCGCGAGAAAACGTTGATTATTTAATTCCCCCTCGATATTTTTTCCGCTGTCTAAACGGCTCAATTAGTATTAAGATTAAAAAACGAGAACGAAAATGGTCGTAACGTGTTGCTCGACTATCTCTCGTGTTTTTTCAGGATCCCCGTCGGGAGCTGCGTTGAAAATTTGTTTGTGCGAACGTTCGAGAAGAAGCCTTCGAGTTATTGCGCTATAATCCCCCCTGATTATATAGGTTTTCGCGAAATTCAGTGGCAAAACAGCGCGTTGGCGAACGTACATGCGGACTTTTTACGATGAACATAAATTCTCGAAGGCAATCCTCGACATTCGGTGAAAAATCGTTCGTTCATTTTTTTTTCTCTGCGCACATACACTCTCTGCCTGCGCTCGGTTCGGATAACCCGTTGCGGCTATTGGAATGTTAACCGCCGTAGCGAAAAAGGAGTTTTATGTGCTGATTATGCAGCCCAGTGTACACAGAGAAGCAATCGCGCTCGATATTAATTTTATTCTCTTTTCAACGGCTTATACAAACGAATGTAAAAGTATAATATTTTCCTGTATCAAAAGCCGAACACGATTTGTTCGCTTTCTTGCAAAACTTTTCGCGCGCGCTCTCTCGAATCTGAACACAAAACGCGAAGCGCGACCGTTCCAAAAATACGGCTCATTCGAGAAATTTGACATGTCCGCTCGGCGGGTCTAATTCGAAGAAAAAAAGGAGAAGAGACATCGTAAATTAGTCCAATGGAAGCGCGGGGGAGAGGAAAAAAATCGGGAGAATTGGCGCGAGCGTCTGCGAGCGTAAATAAAAGAAATTGAGGCCGGGATTTTCCAGTTCCTTGCCGAGAGAGCGAAGAGGCTCGGCGGTGGAAAAAACGAGCCGCGATCGGTGGAATATTTCGAGTTATTTTTGAATAAATGACTATCGGCGGGAAAAAGTGATGGGCGGGAGATGATCGGAGAAATGCGGGGGAGGGAATCGCGACGTGGAAATGAGAAAGAGGAGGAAGAAGCGCGCGTACTAGGAGCGACTCTGCGTGGCCGGGTGACCGACCTTTACGTAACGCTTGGCTGTTCGCTGGTGACGCGCTACCGCGATCGGCGGACGCATCGTTGCATGCTCATCTCTCCCTCTCTCTCTCTCTCTTTTTCCGTCTCCCGACGCGACGATTCTCGCGATGCGCGAGTCTTACGCGCTTGGCCCGCGCCTATCACAATACCAGGCGAGACTGAGCCCACTTTACGGAATGACAATGTCGCGGACGAATCGAATACCGACGACTTTCGCACCAAGAGAAAAAAAAAGTCACGTTAATCTTTCACTTGCAAGTTGCAACCACACTGATCGTTATAGGATATTTTTAGACTCTGTGTATTATTGTAATTAGTTGTAAGAAGCGACGTGGGTGATTTCACTATAATTTTCACTTCACGATTTTTTGTCACATCTGAAATTAATAATAACCCGTTTTTAATTTTCAATATCCTGTCTTTAAAATCCTTTGATATTAAAATACTGATCGCAGAATCGTGCAAAGGAAATGTTATAAGAGTGCAAGCAGCATGAGCGAGATTGCTTCATGCCGCTTTTTTTTGATATGTTTGAATTAATATTAATATTTTCGAGGACCTCCAGCCTGATTTTTTCAAGAATCGAAAATAAGAAAATCTCAAAATTTCAAGTTGCGATATCTTTTCGTGTGCTCGTAGAGATTAAATCGATTAGAGGCCTCATGTCTTTTTTATTATAGAATGTATACCTAAGGGTGAGCGTCCTGCGGTTTTTCTATTAAAATTGTACAAAATCCGTCGAACGTTACGGACGAGCGTTACGAGGACGCGGGTAGAACTGCTACAATGTTTCTTCGATATTCTAGCTGTCCTTTTCTTTTATCTTTTTGTCTCTCTCGTTCGATATTGCATATAGGGTTTGCTTCCGTTCGGGACACGCCGCGATGGCTTCCCTCTCGTAACTCGCATCGCGGCGTGTTCGTAACGAAGAGGAAACGAAGGTTCGAGCGCGAGCAAGAGGAGTCTCGTAACCGCTGCGAGTATAACCGAAATGAAACGTAACGCTACTTTGTTCCGAGACTCCGCGAACGTACAGAAATCCCCAACGTGTATATCCCTATTATAAAACGCGTTACGAAGAAACGCCGATTTTCTCACATTCTTGGAACAAAATGAGACTCGCTGTCAATATTTTTTCACTTTTTTTTTCTTTCTTTCTTTTTTCAAGAAAAAAGTATGTTCTCTCGCTTGCGCTCTCTCTCTCTCTTTTCTATTTTCGTTGCGATAAAATCGGCGATAAAATATAGTTTTCGAGTGATCTCGTCACGCAAGCTTTACGACCGACGAACACATCTTTATCGCGCTCGTATACTCAAACTTTGCGATCGTTTTTGTTTGCTTATACTTTTTTTCTACTTTTTTACCGATTTGATTTTTCAACTCGTTTAGCTAGCAGGAAATCTGCGATTTGGAGTTTAATCGGCGAATCAAATTCAGTCCATCTCTGATTACGTGACGAACGCGAATCATCTAATGTAACGCGCCAGGAGACGAAGAAGCGTGTCGGGTACAGATAGCGCGCAAAAATTATGTAAGGACAATTATATCTCATTCCACGAAATTATTCCCAATGTTAAAAAGTCGCCTGCGTTGAACTCAAACGCGTAGAATCTCGGTTTCTTTGTCTTCTCTTCTGCATACCCGAAAAATTTCGTATTACCGAAAAAAAAAAGAATTCTTGATCGTCGACACGATGGGCATCGAAAACAGGAAACCGGAAGTTCATGCCGGTGGTCACGATCACCGCACGCAAGAGAAAACGGAGATAAACTGCGAAGGCCATTTCGAGCAACGAGCTCCGAGCGTGTAGAGAATTTAAAAAATCTCTTTTTTCCAAAAAAAAAAGCAGCAATCACGAAGAGAGCCAACAAGTATCCAAAGCGATATATATATATCAAGACATAAAACAAAAATGCTATTTCAAAAATACGTATAAAGAGCATTTGAATATATTTCGATAAATTAAATTATAAATATTTATTCAGTTAGAAAATATATGTTCGATTTATTAAAATTTGTATAATTTTGTACTCTGAGAGTTGCAAAAATTTTGTGAATATCAGAAAATGTAGAAAAGTATAGTGACAGGTAAAATTTTTCGAAACGAGAGTATTGACAGCGGTTTCATCGAGTCTTACGTGAGGAAATAAAAAATGCGAGAGAGCCAATCTGACAGGAGTGAGATTCGTTCCCTTTCATGCAGTAGTGCTTGAATCTTTTTTTCCAAGTAACCCATTACCACTGTGGTGCACGTATAAAAGAATATAGGGAGAGAGAGAGAGTCGGGAGTGTACAGAGCGTGGTACTTTTCACGGTCAAGTACCCCGAGCGATGTGGCTTGCTCTGCTACGCGCGGTGTCGCTTCCGTTCGATCAAGTTCCCTCGTCTCCCCGTTTCAACGTTATACACGTCTGCATCGTCTTTTCCACTTACTTAAAATTTTTCATTTCACTGAAAAATACTTTTTTTTTCAATATACAAGCATCCTAATAGTTATTGAAACTCTGTAAAAAGTTTTTTATTTTTGAAATATTAAAAGAAAAAAAAAAATTTGAATGTAACTGAATTTATATCAGCAAAAAATGCAGACTTTTTAAAGTAATATGTGAAAAGATTTTTCAACTTTTGGGAAATTTATCTCACGTTGCATTTTTTTCTAAGAAAATAAAAATTCTTTTTTTTTTAATTTCATGTCCAATGTACTTTGTGTTTTGTGATTCAAAATTATATAGTTGCCTCGGTGCCCAAACAAAAATTACGACATTTGACCTTAAAATAACAACTGTATACAAAAATTATTTTTAAAATATGTATACATACATATATGGAAAGTCAAACCAAATATATCTGGGACAGGATTTAAATAAAATAATACTTACAGTTGTATAATAACGAGTATAATTGCCACTTTTATATAACAAGATTCACCGTATATTTTTCAGTCGACGGTCAAGTTCAAAAAATATGTTGAAATGAAAAGTCTCAAAATATATAATATTTCAACAGTCGAAATCTTAATAAGGAGAAATGATGAAAAGAGAATGTTGATCTTGAAATAACATGAGCCTTATGCTCCAAAATTCAAGTTATTTCTGAGATTCTTTTTTCCTATATATTTTACATAATATTTCGAAAAGCTTAAACTATCTCGTCCTTATAATATTTGACGCTGACTATTTGACGTCGAAGAAGTGAAACAAATAAAATGGTTACAAATGTCGAGGTATTCAAATTCGATCTTGGATCGGGGATAGAGTTCGCGTTAATGAAAAGCGATTGGGACCTTGGTCAAACGGGGCTTACGTAACGGCGAGATACCTACGCGAACCGGGATATATAGCGAGAAGCGCTCGTTAACATTCGGTCGGGATCTTCATTGAGGAGTCGAACGTCTATTTTCCTCGCCATAACTCATTTTTCATCGAAACTATATATATGCGGAAAAGGGTCGAAGGGTCGAAATCGAAAAGTCGCGAAGAAAGCTCTTCGGACACGAAACATTGATTACTTCCCTTTTTTTTAAATTATTTTTTTCTTTTTTATATATCGGTACATGTTGTTGGAAAGGGTGAAAGGGTCGAAGAAAACGAGAAGCCGAAGCTTTCGGATGGAGCGTCTTGGCAATCGCGCGGGCGCGTGTAACGCGCGTTCGCTCGGACGGCGCGCGCCTCAGAATCGTCTCTATCGGGTAAACGTGTGTACACGGTGTGTGCTTCGAACGTGTATTTATCCAAGTGGCGATGAGTAGAGGTCCCCGTGGCAGTGAGACGAGCTCGCATAGTCAGGGATCGGCCGAGAACAGCCACACGCACGCTCGTATGCGTCGCGACGTTCGACTCGTTCTTACATAACGCTTTTTATTATGTAATTGAGACAACGATAGAGCGAGACACGGCAGGGATACGTCTCTCCGTCGTTCTCTCGCGCTCTCCGCAAATTGCCAGTGGTCCGATCCACCCGGGATCGATCTGAGAAAAAATCTGCCAATTGATTGGCACAACCAAGTCGTCCTCTCTCGCAAAGTTACGAAAATATAAACAGAGACTTATCCATTCACCACTTACATTCCTCAATAAAAACCTCGTTAATAAAAGACAATTAACATCAATTTTCACATTTTAAACTATTAAAAAATTGCAATAAATTGCATAATGAAATAATAAGAGCTTTGTCATTAAGATTTGTGAGTTTATTTCAGCTGCGAAGATGATCGTATTGCGTGAGAATTTTGTCCAAACGTGAAAAAGTCAGGTCTGAAATTGATGGAAGGGGAATTTGGTTCCGGATTTGACGTTGGTAACAAAAATGTCTCAATGGGGGGGAGATGTATATTTTTTTCGAGATTCGGAAGACTCGGGGTGTATTTCCTCGTGCATAATTTGATTCTGACGGAGCACGGTGTGCGCGAACGTGCCGCTGGCTCGTTAGATAATAACAACGACGACGACGACGACGAGGCTCGCTCGGCGGAGGGACATAAGAGCGGGCTCTCCGGGCCCGAGTGAGCGCCTGTGCGCTCAGCCGGGCTTTCTTGGTGTCAACGTAACCATTTATATAAATCTATCGTTACGTAATTTCGCCGGCCGATCGCCACGAGAAGATAGATTCAGCCGGTGCGCGCGTATGTCGCTCGCTGCGAGGCTTCAAATTTGCGAGAACTCGCGCACGAACCGCCAAAAATCACGGACAAATTGTCCCAAAATGCATCAGCACAGACGTCTTTCCGCCGCACGTGTTGGAAAGGACTCTCGTCCGCGTTGTCACGTTTGTAATTCCATCGAAAGGAAAAAAGAATAACGAACGAGAGTCATCCTGATGCCGAGAAAAATTCGAAAAAGGAAAAAGATAATAAAAAGTATCAGAGTCACGAAGATTTATATTTTACCGGTATAATATAATGATTTTTCGCTACTCATGAATATTTTTCCACTTTCGGGCGAAGATCTCGGTACGAAGGTTAAGGATTATTCATCCGAGGCGAGCGAAAAATGTGGCGATCGAGTCGAGGAAAAGAGAGAAAGAAAAAAAATTATGTAACGTTTACGAATTAATTTGGGAGCTCGAGTGTTTCGCTTCTCGTGTATGTCCCTAGCATTAATTTACAAAGTCGGGTGTGACATTACGTGTATAAATAGAGCAGGCTCTCCTTGCTTATGAGCGAGATAGTAGCCGGGAGGGGAGCCGGGATTACGTAAGCGAATCGAGAGAATGATTGGGCGACATGATTCATAAGTGTTCGACCGCGGAGTCCCCGCGATCCTGACGACACGATCCCATCCAGCACGTACGCGCTAAGTGCGCGTATTTTCAGTCCACTTGGCTCCCGATACAGAATATCGCTCATCTCCCTCGTCCAAATAACTCCAGCGGGATCGCAAAATTAAATTTCACGACGACGAGTCACCGCGATTTCTTCGAACCTCATCATCCCAGTCGCATCTCTATTTCAGCACACGAATTTTATTCCAACGTCCGGACAACCGCATGTTCTTTCCGATTATAATGTAGTGTATAACTCTGTAGTATAATATGGTATAAACCTTCCAAAAGTTTAACGATACTTGTAACGTTAAAATTTTTCTATTTTATATTATTTTTTCCAATATTAAGGTGATGTTAAACACTCAATTTCGAGTGATTTTTCGGACAAATCCCACGCTCGTATTTTTTAAGCAAATGGATTTAAATTTGAATACATTATGCAGAGTACGCTAAACTAGTGCATAACATATTCAAATTTCAATTCATTTGCTTGAAAAATAAGCACGTGGGATTTGTTCGAAAAATCACTCGAAATTTCAAAAAGATGTAACTTTGAAAAATCTAGAAAATGGTTCAAAATTCAGTGATTTATTAGAGAATTCGAAAGAATAAGGATCAATTCTGCACGGAAGAACGTTCGAGAATCGCAAAAGGAGATTGTCCCGGCACGACTCAATTTCTCGAGCAACAAGGTCGGAGAAATGTGGAACGGATGAGAGGGATACTTTCTAGACTCGGCTTTCTCGTTATTTCGGATCTAATAATACGCGTGTGCACTTGCAACTAATTGCAAGAGACTCCTGCACCGTCGGTGAGAGGACAAAATAATGAACCGTCATTAAAAGTTTCGCCTGGCGTCTATTATTTCGAGGATAAATTCGAGACGATGAAATCGAGGGAAAAGCGCGTGTGCTTCGTCGATGTCGAAAAGTCAAATAAAAGTTTCAATCGATTCGATGAATCTCGTTTCATGCGATGGGGGATAAAATCCTCAAAAATATTCATCGCGCGAGCTCGGTTTCGGCGCAAGGTCGCAGAAATATTCGTCGAACGATCGGTCGACGACCGGCCCGCCTTGTTTCATCGTCCACGCAACGGAAACGTTTCCAAAGCGGAATACGCTCCGGTGCGGCTGGTATTAAGCGGAGATGAAGAGGCTCGTATACGCGCGAGGATTCTGAGCCCGACGCCGCGCGCGGGTTTCCGGGTACGAAAATATATCGCGCTGGGAGAGGGAGAGCGAGCGAGACGGAGTTTCCCACTTCCGTCCAACGCTAATTTCACAATAAGAAGGAAAGTAGCGAAAAATACGACAGCAAGATTTAAATAGATCGGAAACCGAGAAAATTTCGAGCATTCCCGATATCAAATAATGTTTTCGTCTTGGATCTGCAACACTTTCGACCAAAACAAAGTAGACAAGGCACAGATAAAGCATGCACGGATTGAAATGAAAAATGTCGTTACAATTGTAGCAGAGAGGAAAATAAACGTGCCTTTTCTTCTTGATTTTCGTTGTAGTATACGCGCGGAGAGAGCACGCTGCTCTTCGCACTGATGTATGGCTCGCAGCCAGCAGGATCCTCGAAGCAAAGTTTACATAATAGAGTTTGACAGTGGAAGACGGCGCGCGTTGCACGTGACCGAACCAACAAGAACGTTTATCTTATCATTCCGAGGGATTTGGAGTGACTCGCCACGGCGGATTTGTCGATCTTCGCCTGCTCAAAACTTTTCGCTCCGATATACGCTGCTTCGGATCCTGATTTTTTTATCACTCTACTTTTTAAACTTTCCTGCAACGAGCTTATCGCGATTGGCTCGTCAAAAAATTGCTTCTTCCACTTTTTATTTCGGCGAATGAACAATTTTTTTTCGCGTGCGACGATTTTTTTTTTGGCGCGGTGAGGAAATTACGAAGCGTCGATCGAGACGATTTTTCGACACGATAAAATGGAATAGACTTCGACCCGTGAGAAACGTCACATTATGGGATTTCCATGAAATCTTGCGAACGTTTTTCGAGCATCGACAGCTGGAAATTGGACGATTGCATGGCGAAAGGGTTGGTTGCACGCTCGTCTAAGAAACACACCACAGGATGATGTATGCTCCGAGAGATTGCGGAGAACGTAACTTCTCGATAAAATATATCGAGATCCCGGCGTTGGCGTTATGCCGGCTAGACACCATGAGAGATCATTACGTCGCCAATCTGATATATCGAAACGACCAGTAAATTCGTACGGAAATCCATTTATCCGCCACGCATCGGTCACTCGGGGCATAATGAAAATAATCCTGAAATTATTCCCGATGCATCTTGTAGAAATTAATAAAATTTATTTAAATGAAAATATAGTACGCAAGAAAAACTACATATACACGGATATTATTTTATATAAAACGAGCAAAAATCCAAGAATTGTATTGAATTTCTATTGAATACTCGTATACCCATGAAAATTTCGATTTATTCATGTGTATGTACCGTTTCTTCATTTCATTTAAATAAAAATAATTATCGCAACGTGATCAAAGCCACTTTTTCGATGAAAGTATATATAATGTTGATGTTATGGTACTTCCAAAAAACGTGAGTCACGATTCCGTTGAGTTTTACGAAGAATGTCTAATACGTAACAAGACGCTCACGTATCGCCCGGCGATATAAAGTTAGAATGCGAAGGAAAGCGCTTTTGTACTGATAAACACACTGCAACTATCGTGTGTGATCGTTACGTGAAGAATAATGGTTTCGTAATTTCTCGAGAGGGAGAGAGAGAGAGTATTAAGAAAACGGATATCGATGGATAAAGCGATTTTCTCATTTTCAAATATACTTACAATATGTCTTGTTGAAAAGAAAGAAATGTCACAGAGACGCTAGACACGTTTGGCTAATTTTAACATTGAGAACGAAATCTCGTTTCTGGTGACTCAGTCCGCGCACGGGATGATTTTTACGAGAAATCATCGTCTGTGTGTGGGATTCGATGAGATATCGATCATTTCTGATACCGAAGTTGAAACGATCCTCGAGTTAAATCCCTAATTACGTAAGGATACTTGACGCCTCGTGAAAAGTCTGTCTCTGTCTCGTGTGTTCGTACGCTCATTGGCTCATTTATTTCCACGTTTTTTTTTCACGGACTATTACGAGCGTGGTGATAATTCGATCGAGAAAAGCCTTGAATTATCCTGACGCTTATAATTCTTAATATGATGTAGAGTACAGTGAAACGCGCGCGAGTCTTTCGACGTGAAAGTCCGAGTTTCCACAACGCGTAATATCTATATATGTATAGTTACAATGTATCTGTTAGCTCCGAGTAATATCTCTGTTAACAATATTGTAACGGCCGACATGACGGGCTCGATGGCCGGAGTTTCGTTCGCTCGACGTGACGGATCGACTCGATTTTTCTTACGTTACAAATGATTTTACGTCGTCGACAATTATTTTCAACTTAATCGAGCCACATTTCCCCCTCAATCGCGTATAAATAGTTATAGTTTGAGAAAAAAAAATGAATGCGCGCGTCAAAAAATTAAATTCATCGACATCTGTCTCCATTCGTTTATTTGTTTGCACTCGCGCGTGTTGAAAAAATATGTTTACACTTGACTTAGCTTTGATTCTATACACGTCACTTTGATAGCAGCAGTTTTTTCCAATGTCTGAACATTAATCAATTTATCTTTGCACACATGGCGGGTTTACTTGTCTCTCGTGTTCCCATATTAGAGGCTACGACGAGTCAAATCGATCTTTTCTTTCCAACGCAATACATTTTTCACAAAATGACAGAAAAATATAACTCATGCTCGTGTCACTTCTAGAGCTGCTCGTGAATTACCATATATTACAAATTTTAATTACAAATTGTCAATAACAATTTGGTTATTGGCGAAATTTTTTACACTGTATTGAGCTACAAAATTTCCAATGAAACAAAAAAATGATACAACGTTATTTAAACGAGAAGTTTTTTCAAAGGCTGAAAATTAGACAGGCATCTTTTTCCATCCCTCTGAAAGTATATTGACCGTTTAATTGTCATTCGGAAGAAAGAAATTTGTCATTTTATTGGTTCTTTTTTTAACCGGTCTAGTCCACGTGTTTGGTTTTCATTTGATTACGTATTATACATATATTTGTAAAAAAAAATGAAATAAATAATTGGGGTAGACGAGGATAAAGCCCCACGAGTATAGTCAATGCTGCCATCGACTTTGCAGACTGCTTACGTAATTGCCCGGAGTGGTCGTGTGTCTGTACGAACGAAATCAGCGAATATTTATATACGTATACGAAAAACGTGAGATTTCGCCTCGAAGTGGGCGTTAACCAAAATTCTCAGGAGAAATGTGAGCATCTATATATAAGCGAATTCGTATTTCGGAGAGAAAAGCGGGTGAAAATACGAATCGTGTATAATTCGTTACGGAAATGTGATATTTTCGTATTACTAGCACTCCTTGCCAAATATTCATATCGTACCTGCTAGTGCGTTATAAATTCGTCGCGGAGTCAATTAAAAATTCATTCACGTTGATCGATTCCTCGAGGGCGACTTTAATCTGATTTATTTCCATTGTATTGTTCCAAAATATCTTATTATTGTTTTCTTACTGATTGTTATCGATTATTTTTATGCTTTTATACTAATAAAAATAAGTCGAGAAGGAATACGATTCGATAATTACGGATGCACGTGCCGGACAATTTCAGGTATAATTCAATTCGTAAAACTTAAACTGTATCTTATTTTGTCAGAAAGTTACTTATTTTCTGTGTCTTATTGTTACTTTGACTATTAATTGGCAATCTGAATACATTTTATCAACAATTTGAATATTTTTTATTGCTGAAATTGTGAATCGTGAAAAAAAGTCACTGTCGCGGACTCTTTGATCGTGATTACAATTCAAACATAAAAAAATGAGAGAAAGAGCGAAGATACGAATTTAGCCTGAAGGATCTGCACTCTCGACGAGAAACAATAAAAATTGGAAGAAAAAAAAGGAGAGAAAGAGAGGCGAAGGGGGAAAAAAGGAAGCAGAAGAATATAGAAATAAAAGAGGCGAGGGAAGACCTCGAAAGAGGCTCTCGCCTCGACCTGCCTCGAGCCCCTTCGGCAAAAGCGTCGAAGAGCGCACCATCGTGGCCCTGACACGTTGCTCCCGTTCCGTGTATTCCTTTTCGCACACCAGCGAAATCTCGCTCGAACTTTCCGTGCCCAGACCATTTCCGTCGTCCTTCGATCGAGACGAGCTCTCGCGATCCTTTTCTTCCCCTCCCGCAGAGCATTATCGCCGAAGATAATAATCCCACGAATTCATTTCTGGAACATTCTTCAGGTTTCTTTGCGAATCGCTCCATGAGGTCAGGCCCTTGTAACTCCGCTCCTGGCCGGGGAAATACTTTTAAATTCGCGTCGCGTCGGAGTATCAACCCTCATGGGACAAACGTGAGGCGACCCAGAGAGACAGACTTTTATTTCTTCGCTCTCTTCCCGGTTTGGCAACCGTCCATCGAGACAGAAGAGAAAAAAATCGAGCTGCGGACAAGAGCAACGCCGGAGAATAACGTCTTTCTCATCCGTGCGTCCTTGAAAAATTTCTTCTATTCGTGTCAAATTCGCGCATCGAAATAGATCAGCAACGATTGCAAATTTACTTTGCGTCGCCGGACAAAAATTCGAGTGGGATTGGAGGATTGCTATATTATTCAACGCATACCTCTGATTCGGAATCATCGCGAACTCTTTGATTCTGTAGATGGATTTTATGGAGATAAATCCAGTCGGAGACGAGAATCCAAAAAAGGTTAATTGGAAACACACGGGTGACGACGACCGAGCTTTAAGAGCTGGGAAAACTGGCCGAGACGAGCTCGAAAGTCACTGCAACGTGTATAGAAATAAAAAAGAAAAAAAAACAGTGCAGGTGTTTTCTGATGGATAAAACTGGAAAATATTCCTACTTTTCCCACGGGTGATTCGCGCTCCATTTTTATTCGTATTCGATTCTATTCAACGTCGGTTCTCTCATTTCTTGTATTTTAATCAAGTCAAGGCTTAGAAATAACAAAATAAAAACATTGCTCGAAGGATGCTCAAAAATTTATTCAACAAATATCGAGCCTCGTTGCGTAAGAATTCATTTGCCAGTCTCGCTCGTTTCGGCCTTCTTTTTCGCACGAAAGAAAATCGATCGCGTTACGTGTCCTACACACGATAAAACTAGCAGCGGTGTCACGTTGACAAAAAAATATATTCTCACTTTAAAAATATTTCAATCGAATCCAAGGTAACATTTTTTTCTTTAAACGAAAAATAATTATATCTCTCTTTCAATTTGATAAAAGAATCGATCGCGTTGAATTCGTGACGAAAATTGTTATCGAGAAAAATAATAATCGATTGTGAAAATTGACTACGGGAACAGATGTCGTTATTGCGGGTTCTCCGCTGATTACACTTGACTCATGAAAAGCGTTCGAGGACAATGACGCGTCCCGGCACGTGATTCTCGAACACTTCTTCGTTCTCCTCTCTCTTTTGTCATTCGTTTCAATAATTTCTACCTCTCTTTATGTCCATCAACACTGGAATTTCGCTCATAGAACCCAAATATAGCAATTCGCAATGTCTATAAATTACTCGTTAGTATAGTTAAACGCGAGATAAAAATGACTTTCGAAGTGATAAAGGCAGTGATAAAAATCGAAGAGAAACAGACAATTACATAAACGAAGAATTAACTTCGTTTTTTATCGAGGGATTTTTTTATCGAGGTGACTCCTTTTTTTATAAATTGAGAAGAAAATTAGGAGATGAATTTAATATACATGTTCATTGTTTCGGAGTTTATAAATCGCGCGGGTATTAGACAAAGTTCATCGGCACAGAAAAAAAAAGAGAAACAGCGAACGAGAGAAATTTGGTCAAATCGATGCTACAGAGGTTCGAAACTTTGCTGGGAATGCTCGTTCCCTTACGTAACCGAACGAAGGAGATTCAGAGCGGGAACGAGAGAGCGGGGCTTCGCTATATATCTCCCCGACGTCGTCGTCGTCTCGATCTGGCCGTGAACTTATACCGCAGCGGTGCAGCGAGCTAAGTCAGCCTGCCGCATATGGGGAATTTCTCCTTCGCTTCTTCGCCATCCACTTCCCCGCCAGCACCCCAATTACAATTCCTGATGCACCATTTCACGAGCGCTCAGCCACAAATCCAATTCTTTATATTTTTATTTTCGTGAGAAATAAAAAAAAAAATTCGCGTCTCGAGTTTGCAATTTTTTTTCAATCTCTCCCCTCGGTGTTTCATTTTTTTCTTCGAATCTCCTCCTTTTATTGGAATCTTGAACACACACGTTGCGTCAAAAACTGCCAGTCAGACTTACTTTAGATACATTAGAACAATTTTTCCACTACTTCTCAATTTACATGTATTTTGAATAATAATTTATTCATTGTTATTCTTTTTCTGCGCAAATCTCGAGCACGTGGCAGTGCTGGACTGTGTCAAGGACCGCCAACCAAATTTATTTTCCGTACACGCTGTAGTATAATTTTTTGGCTATCTTTTAATTTGCATATCTTTCGAGTAATTTCGCTGTTGTTTTATGCATTTCTGCGTGTCGAGCGTGTGTCTCTGCGACGCAGAGAAATCGGATGAGAGAAAATCGGAGGGAAAATCGAGTGGAAAATCTCGCTAGAGCGGATTTTGCTTCTTCTTTATAGCCGGTTTATTAATAGCGGGACGTATAATGATTATCAGGTGGGAATCCGTTCGAGCGAGAACGTTGACCCATCGCGTGTATCCGTACGTATATATCTATATCTATATATACATACAATGTGAACGGCGTTCCCGCGCATGTCGAGCTTGCGCCTGCGCGGGATAAATTTTATGAAAAATCCGTCGTGCCCGCTTGACATATATACATTCGAAATCTGTTCCTGGCGAAATATCGATACACCGCGAAATTCCACGAATAAAAACTTTGGCACTAAAAATGTTTCAAGATGAAATCGAAACTTATATATTTTCTTATTCTTTCGACTCGTTACGTGACACTCGAAATTTGGGACTGGTCGCAAGACGGAAGGGGGAGGAAGGAGAGGGTCGTTGATCGATCGAGAGACATTGGAACGCAAGTTCGCGTGACGCAAGGTCTCGGGAGGGGGCTGGACAAGGCTAACGATTGACACACGGGTGCGGAATGGAGCGATGCGTACGAATTCGCCGGGTGCTCTGTATGCGCAAGTTTGATATTCGCGAATAAACGACGACGGGCGAGCGATCTGAGATAGCGGCCAGAAGAAGACGCGAAAAGCCGCGGGCTCCGACGTCCGGGGATCCATGGACAAAGGAGAACACGCTCCGGCGCTGCGTGTGCGCACTCTCGCTCGCTGCTTCTGCTGCAGCCGCGGGGTCGTCAACCAGGCAACGAGAGAGCGAGAAACACGCCCCCGGCTTTTCTCTCTCTTTTACTTTCCGCCTCTCTGTCGCTCTCCCGTCGCCGTGCATCCGACGTTTGAGAAAGCCCACTGGCGCGCGATCTCGATCGTCCTCGAACACCGGAGAAACGCATTCTGCATTTCTTTTATTCCCGATGATAAATCTCTCTCATTCGTAGAAATCGAACGAACAGCAATGATTTTCGTTTAATTATTGTCGGGGAACACGTGAGAAATTTATCTCAATGCAGGGTCGAAGGAAGAACGCAAATAAGCGTCGATGAAAATGATCGTGCAATGTTTAATATTTTCAGAATAATGGAAAAGATATGGCAGATTGAAATTGCAGTCTTTGAAAAAATATTTAGTGGTTATTTAGGTGTAATGAACGCGTGTTCGTCGAAAAATCGTCGATTTTTTTTTGAATTAGAAAAATGCAACTGGATAGTTGGTATATCTGGGAAGTTAGATTTTGAACACTTTAGGTCCCTGTCTATGTCAATATAAACTGTGCAGTTGGCACGTTTGGGTAATTGGACTCTGAGTAATAACTTATTGGTACATATTGAGATAAAACTATAGTAAATTTTACCATACAAGTGTGACAACTGATCACTATGGAACTAATTTACATGCAGATTTTACCCAAAATATATTTCATTTGACTGTATAAGATATATTCAGTAGTAAAATAATTGTCGCACATAAATTGTAACTTTTTGGTAAAATCTATTATCGTGATTTCAGCCAGTTTCTCGTGGCCTGTATAGCGTTGAATGAATATAGTTGTACTCACCGAGATGAATAGCGAGGTTGTAGCGTTCGAAAGCCTGCTTGAGATGTCCTCCGTTGAGGAGGAGATCGCCCTCGTGTCTGGCCTTGCTGGCCGCGAGTTCTTTGGGCCACCATTTCTCGACGAGACTCTGAACGAGAACGTTCGTCTCGGCGATGGGCCCGTTATTTTGGCCGCACAACCGGCACGGTTTCGAGACCTCGTAGCAATTCCGACAGTGAGTGTGACCGCAGCCGGAGGTAACAGGCTGGTAGAGGCAGCTGTCGCACGTGGTGCACGTGAACGCGAAAGAGCCGGAAGTCGGTGAGGCCTCGACGCGCCTCTTGACGGCGGCGAGCTTGCCGGGCGTCCCGTCGAGCTTGTCGAGCAGGGCGGTCGCCAAGTGCTTGAGTCGCTCGGGACTTATCGCGGGGCTTATCGCCAGGCAGCGCGCGTAGACGTCCAGGGCCTCGCGGAGCCTGCCGCACCGCGCGAGCGAGTCGGCGTACCCGAAGAGCGTCTCCATGCTCGGCGTCTGTTGCTTCAGGCTTCGCTCGTAAATCTCCAACGCCAGACGATAATTCTGCGATGCGAACGCTTCCTTCGCGATCTCACTCATTATTTAATCCTTCTTTCCCGAATTCGTATCCCAAGATTTTATATCCAGCGTATCGTTGCTTTTTCTTTTCTCCCCTCGCTCTATATTCTACTTCCCTATCGATCGAAGAATCTACCACACATTCCCGGGTCGAGTCCGGGCGACTACGAGCCAAAATTCTCTCGGTAAAAGCCGCTTCCGGCTGATTTCGAGATACTGAACACGTTCAACATTTGCGACTATGTATTTGATCGAAAAACAAAAATCACAGCACATATATACTTCGGAATAATAACTATAAATTGCACACCCGTTCGTTGCTATTACTCAACTGTAATCCTCATCGCACAATGGTTACGAACGCGCAATCCGAACTCTTGTATTTACCGATAAAATAACTGATCGAGGATGAAACTTATTGCTTCGACGCAAGGTTAGGTAGCGGTACGAAAAACAGTAGTTTGACAGTTGCGCGAGCACGCGGACGTCTCGCTTGGCTTGGAACGTCGAACGAGCTAAACTAGCGTTAGAACCAAACTGACGTCTCGGCTGTCAGTGGCACACTGGTGGCCCGAGGAGCCTCGCGTCCATATATGTAATACTCTCGCGTCGGCGTTCTCGGCGCGTCGCGCGCGCGTTCGGCTCTCGCTCTCTCCCACCGTCGCGGCGGCGCTTCGCTCCGTCTCGCTCCTTCTCGCCCCGTGTGGAGTCGAGAGAGAACTCGCGCGCCTCATCCACTCCCAGTGCGGCGATAGCAGCGAAACTCTCGGCATTAAGCAGCAACGAATAAACGTCAGGGAGAAGCACTTTCCGTGTGCGCGAATTAAAAGAGAGAATAAGAGAGGGGGAAAAATAATGCATCAAAGGGGAAGAAAGAGAAGAAAGGAGAGCGCGGGCGCATTTGCCAGATCCGGAGCTTACGACGCGCAGGATACGCGCCGCCGCTACTCGCTACCTCCGCACGTATATTATATTATTCCTGTACCGACATTTTTCCCGCCGCTTCTCGACACACACGTCACAAACATCCAACAATCTTCGAATGTTTTCTTTATCGATATATACGTATCGATATATGCCAATCTATGATCTCTTTTATTCTATACTCGTTTGTTTACGTTTCGGTTTCGATCCCGATTTCTATATTGGACTCGTTTGTTCTCCATCTGTCTGGATAAAGTCCTGCGAGGACGGATGTATCGAAATGTATGATAATCAGGGCTTCGTTTCATAATTATGAAAATGTTTGATTTATGAGAAATATAATGGACTTTATTCTTTTTGACATTATTCTTTTCATTCTAAAATTATATATATCTTTGCATAACAAAGCAAATTCAGTACTCAAAAGCTTAAGAATAATATAGAGGAATAGAGAAAAATCTAAAAGCTTTGTGTTCACATACTTGATCCTAAAAAAAATTATGATCAAAAATTTCAACAAGTTCGTTGCAATTTGACTATGGTCACCACTTTTTTTAAACACAAAAATAAAGAAAACAAAAATTAATCGTTGAAATAAATCGCCAATTTTTCAATTATCGCAAATTAGGAAAAGAAGATTTTAGGACACGTTCTCGATTACAATTCGCAAATTAAGAAAAAAGTAGTTGCAGCTCGAATAGGTAAATTTTTCATCGTAAGAAGCATCGGAGAAAGATTGAAATCGTAATCAAACAAAGAGCGAGCACGCGGATAGCTTTTTTCCTTCTTTTATATCGTACGCGAATGTTTACGAAAATTTCGACGGTCAAGTATACGAGAGCCTTGAAGCCTCGAATATATACGCAGACGTCCGCGCATCAGTTGATTTTGTAGCGAGAACAGCCTCGTCATTATATCGAAACTTGCAAACACACAGGCACGTATCTGTGTACGTGGCGATATCAGTTGAATCTTAAAGAGAGAGAAAGAGAGAAAAAAGATAATCCTTGCATCGCCAATATATCGTCTCAGCACTGACCTCGCCGCGAAATCGCGTCTCCTCCTCGTTCTCGCCGCATGGCAAAAATAATTTATTCTCATTATCGTCGTTCGTGAGAATAAAGAGAAAAAAAAGTGATAACGTGAAATACGCGGCTCGAAATACACGGACACTCGCGAGCGAGGGGAAACAAAACGAAATATGCGCAAAGATGAGAAAAACAAAAGGGGACTCATTGATTCTGCCAATTGGCAGCGTTCGGTTTTTTTTTCTCTTTTCCTTCCTCCCGGCGCAACTGTAAATATTCTCGCGATCTCGCTTCATACGAGTATATCTTTTTTTTAAATTTATTAACGTGGCCTCATGCCCTCACCGCGGTTTTATATTAAGAATGCAACGCATCGTGGCCGCTCGACGGGCGTACTTTTTCCTCTCTTCGTAAAACTCGTTCGTCGTGCGCGATTATAAATAAAAACTCGTCCTATATATTTCGTGTGCGACTGATGGGGAGGGAAAAAATGGAGTCGAGATGAGAGAAAAATGTGCATGGTTCGGCGGAGAGCGGCTCCAGTCCCGGGGATGGGAGGAAATTTTGGCGCATCGCGGCGTGTAAACGAGAGAAACGAGCTTTGAAAACAAAGGAGAGAATAACGAACTCTCTGCGGAACAGGATGCGCCGCGGAACGATCGTCGCCGAACGAAACAAGAGGAAAACTTTTGAAGCTCGACTAATGAATTCCGGAGGCTTTGATCTTCGTTCAAACGACCAAGCGATTCGGAAATGATTCAATCGGGGGAAAAAAGCAAACAAGCGTTGCCTCGCAAATAATTCACAATCCTGGGTGATCCGGAGCCTGAAAATGAAAGCTCGCCAGGCGAAGATTTAAATCGAGTCGAAGTCGTTAAAACTTCCAGCAGTCTCGCCATTCATCATCTCATGTCTGACAAGAAAAAATAAATAAGACGTACTCTCGAGAAAAAAAATATAAAATTAAATCTCGTCGTCAATAAAATCACGACCCAATGTTGTTTTTTTTTCGTTTTTTACTCGCAGAGTCTCGAGGCTCGCTCGCGAATCACCCCGCTTTATTTCGAGAAGAGGAAACATTTTTTACTGCGAAAATCATATTCAAAAATTAGTCGCGACTCTGAATATTTTTTAATGCAGCTAGAATAAAATGTTCATAAATTATATATATTTGTGAGTAAAAAAAATTACTCCTTACTACTTCATCATTTTCATTTGGATTTATTTTAATAAATAATTGATAAAATACAAAACTGTCATGAGGTCGCAATAATAATCTCTGTTTCGTTGATCCTGAATCACAAATCTCTTGCACAAGGTGTTTTTAACTATTTGAAAATCTATCGAGGTTCATTTAACAGATGAACAACCACCTTAACAAACCCTGGCTGGTCAGAATGAAAAGAGCGACGAAACTCTGATGGCGGCGGAGGTATTAATGTCCGTACGCAGGCATTATTGTCAGCACCTACACACGCGGAACAGTTCGTTCGCGTTACACACATTGCATGTACGATAAAGCATGGTGCGCGCGTATAATACAAAAGGCGCTCTCCTCAGCTCGTATTTATCTTGGACGTTACATAAGCTATTTGTGTCGTACAAAGAGTCACCTTTGCCGATCGCAAAACAAATTGTTAATCATCGAAATACGGCGTATCGCTTTAAGCCCGAGCAGCGCCGTTACGTAAAGGCGGGATCGCATATTTCTTCGCAACTTCCAATCTATCGCGAATATTTATATATTGCACTCGCGCGCGACGTTTTCGCGCTGCGAAGTTTTTCTTCGATTTTTCTCGAGTATCTGGCTCTTGTGGGCGAAACGCGTCACACACATTATCGCGTAAGATAGGTACACGGAATAAAAAATGAATGATTCGTACTCTGTGCGGAATCGTTGCACCGAAAGTTCAAGCTCTCTCTTTATTCTCGTTTAATCGATAATTCGCGGTTTGGTGCGCGGAGAACGCGCTCTCGTGTGTGTGCGAGACACCGATTTCAAGTTGGCGCAGTGTACAAATGCGCGATCGCAATTGGTTTCGCTGAAAAATGATAAGAGACGAGTTTACGCTCGGGTTCGTTGTATTTTCACAGCGGAATCTCGTTTCGCGGGAGAAACAAGAGAAAAAATAGGGATCGATAGAAGCCTCCGGAATGATCGTACTCGTCGAATCAATTATTTATCAACATATTTCTCTCTGTCATAATAAAATAATTTTCCACGCTGATTATTAAACCTCGTGTCTTCATTCAATCGTTGCATTTTTCTCTACCGAGAGCTCTCGGCAATGACGATAGGGAATGAAATCATTTTCTTCAACACACTCGCCTCATCTTCGTGAACAATCGATCGATCGGCTGACGTCGAAGTTGGACCAATTCACTTATTAACTGAACTCGAAGTATATAAATAGTACTTCTATTAAAAGTATATACAAACTATATATACTTTTAATATATTTATATAATTTATAAATGTATATATACACATGTTTTAGGTCATGTTTTTCAATACCTGTGTGTTTGGTAAAATGTTTTCAGCAACAGGGATGAGCAGAGCTCGATACTCGATACTTTCCTGCGAGAAATGAAAATTTTTCAATGGATCATGTTTATTGCACCATCGACGAAATAAGCATCGCACCTATTGAAAAATTATTTTTATTCCTTAGAAAAGTATCTAGCTTCGCCCATACCTGTTCAGCAATAAAACTTTGTTTACGTTTCTGGCAGTCCACTCTATTAAGTGGCAATAAACGGATGAGAATGAACGCGAAAAATTTAGTATCGGGTCTGAGCTGAAGCTTGGCATACCAAAACATCATTTTGTGACTCATTATCTGAATATCATTGCAAATCGGTCCTCTAGTATATCTTTCGTTAATCAGAGTTTGAGGTAAGCATAATTATTTCAAGGAACTAAATATAAAAATTTTTCAAACATTGCCAAAACACTTGCTACTCAACATCAACGTTACATTTATTATATAAAAAAAATTAGTATACATCACATTTAAAAAAAAAACAAGTCTAAATAGTAAATTACTGTACATCAGGTGAAATCTCTGCATTGAGAGAGAGAAAAACAAAAAATAATTTACAAACTGGCTTTTTAATCGTCGAAAAATTTTCTCTGACACATCGGAGATATTACACATATAATAACATAAAATAATAATAATTTTCATATTATTATTATATAATATGAAAAATTATAGAAAATTTTAGAATATTTTTCATATTATTATCATTTTTAATCTAACACACAAAATCCTTAAAACTTGCAAGCTCGTATAACTCTCGGAATTTCTTTTAAAAAATCCCCATGGTCCTGTACGTTATTTTTCCTTGGCTCGCTGTACATTGGTATTTTATTTGCATTCATTGGAAGAAGTCGTGTTCGTTAATTTGCGAAATCGTGATTTATATTTTTCGCGGAAAATGGGAACGCGAGAAAAAAATGTGAATCTGGTCGAATGCGAGAGAGAGAGAGAGAGAGAAGGAGACTCTGTTGCGCAAATAACGAGAGAGCGTCGAGAGTTTCTAAGCGCGCAGAGGGAATTTGATGTTGCGGCATATCGCGAAAGAGAGCGGACTCTCGCGAGGGTGTCATCCTGATGCCTGATGCAGTTTCTCGAATTGCACGCGAATCGGGCGCGCTTGCGACTCGGAGAGAACAGGGGAATAAAGACGGCGCTAAAAATAAACACGTGGGGGTCTCGATCGTGTAAACATTGAGAGGAATACGGAGGGGAATAAATAGAGAAAAGCTTTATATAATGAATGAGCGTATAAATTGCGACGTTGCGGGAAAGAGTGCGAACGGGAGAAAGAAAGATACGAGCACGATGAAGAACAGCATCAGAGGATGATGACCGAGGCAGGAGGAACAGAGAGCGCGACATCGTCGCTGCTTCATGCGTCTCTGCTAAATAAGCGGGGGAGGGGGAAGGAGACTTTACGCGTGCGTGCCATTTGTACTCTTTTGTCTCGTCGCATACTCTCTTGGCTTCTTTCCCCGGAACTCGCTAGCACGCTGACAATTTCAGCTTGACGAGAGGTCGACAGCCAAGCTTTCAAACCTTTTCTATACTCCTTCGTATATACACCCTCTCCTCTTTTTTCTCCTTAACAAATCTATCGCTCTTCTATTCTTCGAGTGACCACTCACTTCATATTTCGAACGAAAAAAAATTATTATTCGTCACTATTTTTTCTCGATTGCTCATCAGTAAAATTTGCTTCTTGTATATATAACTTTAAATACTATACTAGACGATGCGACTTGCGCTTCGGGCAGGCTAATTATTTTTGCCTCTAAAGACAACAATTTTGACGTTTTGAGGATCTGTCAGTTTACACCAATGAATTTGGTGACAATAACCATGGTAATAAAACGAAATTTTCGAAAGCCAATCAGAATCCCGGAAGGTCTATTTTATTCTAAGCGTGACAGCTACAAAAGTATAGCAATCACTTGAATTTGGAGAAAAAAAAGTTTATATAAAATGAATGTTGATGTAAAACAAACGATTTCATAATCGTGCCTTTTCGCGGAAATTCATATCAAATTCAGTATACTTAACGCGACACACATTAAAACCGGAGTGCAAACAGTCGTCGGTCGAGAATGTTCGTAGGAGTTGAATATCGAGTGATACGTTGAGACGAGATTGCGAGGTTTTCAATTTTTTTTTGATAACGGTCGCACCGGTAACACATTTTTTTCGACGAGATTGCCACCTTTGGCATTTTTTGGTATGGAAATCGATCGAGACTCGTTTCGAGTTGCAGCGCCGGGGCGCCAGTCGATAACAAAAATATCGATTCGGTGCCAGACTCATGCTTGTCGCGATTTTCGATGCGTCTGATACTATTATAGGAAAGACTCGGGGGCGAGAGAAGGGGATGTTTATTGGCGGATGTGTCCCGAGTCACGTATACGTTAACCAAGACACTCTGACCAATCCGACACACGAGCGCCCGGATGAAAAATACAACTGCAAGCTTGATTAGCTGAATTTCCACAAAATGCGTCATCTCTTTATCTCGCCGATAAAGAGCCACATATTTTTATCCGGAAGTGAGACAGCGCGTCGCGGAACGAAAAATAAAAAAACAGGAAAAAAGATTTGACCGCATTTCTGCGAAGATTCTTCCCAATTTTTCCTGTTTTTTTTTTTAATACGTTCGAAATTGGAGCGAGGAATGAGGATGACCCAAATTTTTCGCGGATGCCGAAGTAGTTGCAAGGAGGAGGAGGAGAAAAAACGCGGCAAAAAGCGTTGCCTTGACGCCACGTGTATGAATGTACGCGTGTATGTACGTGTCGTCCCGAGCAGAATCTTGGCCGATCCGCGTCTGTGTCCACATGTCACAGGAATCTCACGGAGTTCGCGTCTCTCGTGAGAGATATCTTGCTCGCCACGTGCCAAAAATCAGACATGCATCCGCATCGGAGATTATTCTTCGAATTATTTATCACTCAATTATATAAAGACTTATTTAACGCGTAAAAAGAGAGACAGAACTGCCGAGTGTCGGTGCCAGATCGAAAAAACGGCGCGATTGGAGAATTTTTCAACAAGAAAACATATTTCGTCGCGTTGATGAATGCGAGAGTTTGCTCTCGAGACGTTTTTTTTTTACTCTAACGCGACAGGCAGTTAATGACAATGTGTTGCGGTAAAGATAGCAAAGAGCGTCTGAAGAATGGCGAGACGCGTGTTGTGTTTGTTCCGTGAATCGGAGCACGCCGAATCGCATCCGTTTTTCGCGATGAGCGACGCTCGCGCGAGACAATGGGCCGCGTAATGAGCGGTGTAAAGAGCTGAAATCGTCGAGCACGATAATTATTGTAATTCCGAAGGAAAAATTCGCATCGAGGATCGAGGGCGTGTCCGTAGAGACAATGTTTGTCTACGCCTCGGACGCGGCCGCGAATAGCGAAAGGAGCGGTCCCGTCGGTGCGCGGAGCTCGCGAGCCCCGACTTGCCTCGGCCACGTGCACACCGCCTTATTTCTCTCCCATTCGCTCCTCCAATTTATCCGCCTTGTGAAGAAACCGATGCGAAAAAGTTTACATAACTAATCGGGAACGAGTTAGCGCGCGAGCTCGACAATTGCCTCTCATTCTTACATTTTATTCATTTTTTTTCCCGAAAATGTATTCGTCGACTATGAATGAACACACGTTGCCCGAATCTTTCCTCATTAACACAATACACTGTAGTATAAATCTTATCAATATTGACTACAATAACCTTCCTGACGGCACATAAGAAAGTTTAACGCGCAAGGGCGTTTTCGATATCTTTTTAGAATTTTGCTACAGTTTTTTTTAATATTTTGTGAAAAATTAAAAAATAATCACGGTTTATTTTTCATGAATTTTTATGATTCAACAGCAGATGCTTCAAAATAATTTTTCACGAAAAATAATGTAAATTTTATGTAACAAAACACTACAGAAAGATTTATAAAAACAATAAGGGACAAAAAACCTCGTTATTTTTTTCATTTTCTGCGAAAACGTCGTTCTGACATTTTCTCGATTATTTTTCATTGGCAGAGTCTGGCGGGGACCGATAACAAAGTTTTTACGTAATATTCGCGCCGATATAATCGTTCGTTAAAATTTGTATGAAAAGAGAGTCAGCGAGGAGGTAGCGGGGGAACGAAGGAAAATCCGTGTGCTGTAATGCAGAGAACTATATATATATATAATATATATTTATAGGTGTTTTATTATAAAATCGTGCGTAGCATATATCGGAATCTTTCACCTCTGCGAGCTCTCGGCGGCGATTTCGTATCCATACGAGGACCCCGGGCTGTGTGCGTATACGTATAGAGCAACAGCTCTATCGAACAACAAGTTATGTCACCGAGAGGAGGAATAATAAAGCCGTGTGTAAAAGACGCGGTGAGATATACAAAAGAGTCGGAGGAGGTTTTTCCAGAGGCTCTCGATTGTTCTTGCCACACGTCCTCCCGGCTCTTTCTCCTAATCCTCTCTTTTCTCCGCATTTATGCCTCAACACTAATAGAATAATGTAGTCTAATCGCTCCTACCAGAGATAAACGACGTGACGCAACGGCTCGCAGACATTCGCGCGGCGGCGGAGCGCGCCTTTTTCCAAACGCGTGTGCAGCACTGATAACGACACTCGTTTTATCCGGAGCAGTGTGAACAATAATTCCCGACAAGCTTATTTCCAAAGCACGTGACGCCGTTACTTTTTTTCACCGCGTGTTTCTTTATTCGAAGGACATATATATATACATGCGTATATTTTATTATATATATCTAGCCGGCGTCTAGCGGGCCTTTTTTTCTTCCGCGTAATTTTTCATCGGGCCACGCGGTACATCGCGCTCGTCTCTCTTACGTAACGCGTGGACTCCGATGAGTCGCGGATCGATTCTCTTCTCCGCGCGCGTGACGGCGCGGTCGAGTATGGGACGCGGGAAAAAGTCGCGAGGACACGAAAGTCGTCGTTCCGAGGGACACAATAAAGCGTCATCTCTCTATAGCGCTATTGCTCAACCATGCACGATTATGAAGAGAGGAGCAGATCTCCTTTTTTCTCTCGAGCCTGCGATGCTTCCACACTTCGCGGGGCCCCTCTTGGGTCTCATTATTCCTGCGTTCTTCGCTCGCCCTCCTTGCTGCTCGACGCTTTGGCTCTACCTTCGTAATAATGCAATTACGAAAACGGCGCGATTACGCCTCCTTAAGAACTCGAGTCTTCTCCTCCGCCCCGCCGCGCGCAGTGTCGTCCGAGAACGACTCTCGCTCGCCAATGCAAAGAATCAGCCTCTCCGATTTTCTCTCCTTTTCCGTTCTCTCCTCGCCGCGTTCGGAGCGCTTCTCCGAAAGGAATGAATATACACTCCGAATGGAGAATGAAGATTCTAAAATTATATGCGCGAGAACGAAATTATTCGCTCGGAATGTATAAATATTGCGATGAAAATAAAGGCTTGCCGCGCGCACGTGCTCGACTCACTATAGGGCAAATTCGCGCGGCGTTGATGTAAGAGGCTAAACTCGGAGCGTGTAAATCCAGTTTGCATAACTCCCACAGGACATATTCAGAGATAATGAGTCTCAACCAGCACTGTCTTCATTTTGGTTAGAATTTACCGATTTGATGAGCACATACATATGTAACTACACTACACTATAGAAATGAGCGTCTGTAAAATGATCGTAATAATTATTATGTCATGATAATTATTCAGGGCACAATCCAAAAATACATATTGAAAAATTAAAAAAACTGATCGAAAAGTCATTTGGTTGGCTCATTCGATGTGAATTCTTGAATTTCGCCCCGAATAAGTAAGATTTTCGTTATCTACAGTAAATTTCCGATCGAATAGCCTCTTAAAATCGAGAAAAAAAAATTCAAAAATTTTTGCGAATTTTTTAAGGTATAAATTTTTTATACCTTATCCATTTTTTCAAAAATCTTCAAGGGATCATAACTTTTTAAAAAATTGATGAATTAACGTAATTCCTTCACCATTCGCTTTGTTTTGAAAAAATCTTTAAAAATCACCCTTAATAAAGTTGATTCGGTCAAGAAAAAGAAAAGATATCGCTAATTGAAATTTTCATGGGTCTAAGAGACCCAGTATGACTCACCAAATTTCTTGAAATTTTTTTTTCTCGATTTAAAGAGCCTATTCGATCGTAAATTTCTCGTAGATAACGAAAATGCTAATTATTCGAGATGAAATACACGAATTCATAATGAACAATTAATAAATCTGACTTTTGGATCATTTTTTTCAATTTTTCTATATGGATTATTGAATTTCGTTCCAAACAAGTAGCCTTTTCGTCATCTACAGAAAATTTCCCATCGAATAGGCTCTTAAAATCGAGAAAAAAACATTCAAAAATTTTTGCGAATTTTTGAAGGTACCCTTTTCCATTTTTTCAAAAATCTTCAAGGCATGAAAACTTTTTAAATAATTGATGTATTAACGTAATTCCTGCGTTATTTGTTTCATATTGAATAAGCCAAGATATATTCACCATTGGGTGACAATTTATCATTTGAACTTCACCTTTGTCTCAAAGTTTATATACCTGAATAATTCGAGATCATAAAAATAAGAGATAGTTCGTCGAGCGTAACTTGCAACACTATCTTCTATTATTTATATCAAATATACCTAGCCGAATATACCTGAATAGTTCGGGGATCGTAAACATGAAAAAAAAGAGAGAAAATTCGTCGAGAGTAACGAGGAAAAACAAATTTTCAAATTTTCGTTAATCCCTCGGTCATTATTGTTTCCATGGTGATCGGTCGAGCTCGAGGGAAAAACCGTTTACGGTCTTAATTGTTTGGTTTTTCGACTCAATTTGAAATCAGTATGCCGATAGAAAGTGTCGGGGTAAGACGTGTCGGGTCTCGGCGAGGTAGTTCGTCACCGAAAAACATTGCGCAGAAATTCGACAAGTTCCTTCGAGTGTCAGTTTCAGTGTAATTTTTAATCATACGAACAGTGAATAGTTTAATGTTTTAAACTTATAATATCGTTTCGAAATACTTTGAAAAAGTGTCAGTGCGGATGAAATTGCTGTGCCATTGATGCAAATAATTTCGATCCCACTAATTTTATTCTACATAGTATAATTTCCATGACAATAAATGTATACGGAGTCTTTTTGCAAATATATTAAGGGAGTTGACTCGTTACATCAAAATAGAGAGATTTTAATGAAATTTGGCAAGCAACTACATCTTTATGAAAAAAAAATGCTTACCAAATTTCAAT